>STHB01006356.1:0-15558 GCA_018908115.1 Anopheles rivulorum | reverse complement strand
GTTGCGATGATGTTTTAGGGGATTTTTGTTTTAGGGAACACCGGCTTCGTTACGGTAATTATCGTTTCTGTTCAATCGTTTGCCTTGTTCCCTGGTTTTGTAGTGAACTAATGTTAATGTTGTAGGTTAATCAAAGCTCTTGTAAAATGAGAACACACAGCGGCCGTTTGTCGCTGGATAAAAAGTTCAAACAAGCTAATAAAGCACAAAACGAATGGGGTTGACTTGTTTAAGAATTCTTTCGAAATGCGTTTCCGATCGGGCGATACAAGATGAACTGAAGGAAATCAATATTAGTACATGCAAAAAAACTGGAAAACTATTTCCAGAGAGATTTGTGTGCAGTATAGTTATCTGAAATTACTCTGATTTTACGAAACATTGTCTTTTAATCACATTTTCCGAAAATACACTCTTGCTGAGGGTTTATTCACCTCTTTCCTTCTTTTATTTAAGTATAATTCATTACAAAATGTTTTAAAGCTAAATTTTGCGCTACGGAATCAGCAATTGTCTATTTTTCCTTCTTTTATTTAAATATAATTCATTAATATATTATATTTATTACAAAAAAAGCTTAATTTTGCGCTACGGAATCAGCAATTGTCTAGTTTTTATTGAATAAATCATACCATAAATCCAAATTAAGCCTAAATGCTCATGCTTAATATGCAAGGCGTGCTGTAAAGTTACTGTACTCAACCCTAATAAACATCTCAATGTTTCTTCATTAATGCCTTTTTACTCATATTGATGCTTTTGAGCCGTAAAAAAGTAATAAAATCAGAAATGTAAAAAAAAACCCATTCAAACCTGTTCTACACATTCGGCTCTATCTCACGGTATACTTTCATCAGCACGATCAGAGCACCTTCATTCATGGTTATATTTTTAAACCCCGCAAACAAATCCCAAAAATACTCCACACATTGGCACGCCATATCGTCGTGCTTATTGCGAAAAAAAAAAAGTTTATTCGTTGGTTGTTCGGCCATCGATGGAGAAATGTCCGACTGAACGCACGCACGCATTTACTGGCCCGTGTATTCCAATCACAATTTCCGCAAACATCCGCACATCCACATGGCGCGTATTTTTATGCTGCTGGTTTATCTATCAGCGTAGAAGATCACGCACGCCGATCTGCTGGCCACAGTCAGTCGATACATTGTATCGTATGGTTTCTTTTCGGGGACACTTACCTCCGCCAGCGTGATGCGTTTGACAGGTGGATAAACACCAAACTATTTCGAGCAGGAGCGTTTCTGTCGCTGGGTGTAATACGGACTAGGTTTGGCTAATAGCATCACAGACCCGCACTGACGCACATGGCTCAAGCCCAGTGGTCAATTGGTCATGCTAACATGATGACCATTTTGCCATTCATGACAGGTTCGTCACCTAGAGCATGCTTCAAGTCTCTGTGGTACACGACAGTCCAAATGCAAGCAAGAAGTGACTTGAATGATCGTGTTCTATCGCTGCACAGTGGGAGTAGTTGAGTGTATTTTACAATTTTAAGCAATTTTTTTATATTTATTTCCAACAGTTGACGTTGAACGAACAAGTCTACATGGAATAATTGTTTATTGTTAACTGTACAATAAACTTTTAACTTTAAATCGCAAATGATCGATTTTGGTAACATTTGTTTTCCTTATACCTATATACAATACCTTCTCTTATCCACATTTCAAACACTTCCCTTAATGGCAACCAACTTGCAACTTAAATTCAATTATGACCATTCGTTTTAGAAACAACAGTCCGATCCATCCGATTGCACCGCCCTGTGAAACGAGCGAGGGCTCGTTCGTGCGATTGGCATACACAACCAGTCACCGGACACGTCCACACGTCCACCGATGAAGACATTAAACTCGAACTGTGGCCAGCGCTACGGTACCGAACCAAACCGGTGCGTACGTGACCCGTGGCGATCATCACCCTTTTTCCCAAGCGTTGACCCACGGGCATGATAAAAATAAACCACTTGCTAGTGGAATCAATTGGAACTAGGCTTTATGCGTTTTTAATTGAAACCAAGCCCACACGCTTCATCGCACCCGTTTGCTGCGTGAATGTGCAATATGCATTGGGATGGTTGCGTTGCGTTGGAAAGCCAAGCGGACCAGTAGAGTGTAAAAGGACAGCAATGCAGCCGTAGGCGACGAAATGTTTCTGTTGCACGGTTTTTTGCTTTTGTTTTTTTTTGTGATTTTCACTTGATTGCATGAATAATTCACACGGTCAATTGGGAAGCTATTGGTGGCTGGGTCGTTTATTTTCGTGAGCATACGTGAGATTGCTCCAACGCAAATCCAGCACGGTCAAGAGCAGTCGGTCGAAGGGAACCGTTTGCTAAATGGGAGCACCGGGTGAAACTAGGAAATTAAATGGGCCAAACTCTAAGATCGGGTTTAAAGATGCTTTAAATAATGTATCGTTAAATAGTGTAATGTAAACAAATATATTTTAATTTAAAATAATAATCAGCCTGCGATCGTACAGTAAAATTATTCAAATAAAATAATAGCTCAATAAACAATTAAAAATCGGCAAATTAGATATATTTAGTTGTGTAAGTCTGTTGTAAAAATTAATAAATTATTAAATTACTGCACCCATCTTTCGCGATGTGTCATGCTGGAACATGGTTACCAACAGCTGATTATAGACGGTTGCATTTTTAACACAGCTTTCCCAACTTCCTACTACAGTCACAATTTGCAATTTGCCACCTTGAACGTGAACATGTACACGCACCGTGTCCACATTTAACTTTCCTTAAGGACGGGCCAACATCTCCTTACTGCAAGGAAGTACATGTTAGTGCGTGTTGCAACGATTTACTTTCCAACACCACGCGGACCGATTGGTAGTCTATCGGCAAGCAAAGGCATCACACACACACACATGCGTGACATTAATAACTGATCGATTTTTGGTAGCAATTTGGTGATCTTTGGTGGTATTTTATTTTTTTTTTACTCTCCCACCATCCGTTCACGCGTTCAGTACGAGTTTAAATTTTCTTTTTACAAACGAAATTGACTGCTACCGTTAGCTTTTTTTTCTTACTTTTTCGCTCCATTTCATTTCCACACACGCAACATCCTCTCTGTAGGTCAGGAAATAAAGGCAATGTAGAATATTAATGTTTGTGGTACTTTCGTTGCGAACGAACCATCGCTCACCGCTCAGCAACGTTAGCGGCACGTCGGCCGTAATGGTCAGTGTCACATTCTTCGCACCCGGTTTGGCATCGGGCGGCACCTAAATAAGGGCTTTTTTCATGGTACAAGCGTGGTGGTTCAGTGATTCCGAGCCGACCGAAGCAAGGGGCACAGCATGTTGAACTGAGCTGAGTGAAAATAGACATTAAGTGGATGTGAAACCATTGATCCCCACACTTTTAAAATGCACATTGAAGAACGTTCGACCGAAGCTTTGAGCCGAAATCGTAACGAGCGGCTTGTTCAGCACGGAATCGAATCGGTATCACGTTTAGGGTAATTACTAACACCCCAACTGTGTTGCTCGCTAGAAAATGACGCCTTATTTCGAGCACATCACGTACCACGGGGGTGGCACGGGGTTTAATGATCTTTCTACGATTTCTTTTTGGTGAGGTTCATTTCACTTTTCATTTCAATTTAAAAAGCTTTCAAAGAATAACAAAAATATAAAAAATGATGCTTTTATTTGTATAGTTCTCGCAGAAATTCGACTCGAATGTTTATTAATCTTTCAAGCGTACGATTAGGCATGAACATGAAGAAGAGCCTGACATCTAGAATGAATGAAAGGC
The DNA here is from genome assembly GCA_018908115.1 of Anopheles rivulorum. NCBI lineage: Eukaryota > Metazoa > Arthropoda > Insecta > Diptera > Culicidae > Anopheles > Anopheles rivulorum. Next base: position 11,747 of record STHB01006356.1, on the reverse strand, counting down.
ACAATATGTATTGCAGTGAAATTCACGAGATAAAACACAGTAACAACAGAACGAACGCGGTCTTGCCTAAACATCAAACACATAATCCGAGTTCATACTAATCCAGTCGCTGAACCCTGATACGCGTACGTACATGGTTGGATGGTTCACGGCGCACCAATAAATGGAAGTTGTGATTGCCACCAGCAGTGGGCCTTCTTCGTCCTCAACAACCAGTCCCGACCCGTAAACACGATTGCAAAATGCACCACCGACGTAGGCGTTCGTGCAAACATGGTACGACGAAGCAGTTGCCACAGGATGTTGCTGATTGCAGGCGTCGTTCGACATCACCTGGTTGCGCAAATATTTTGACGCTCCAAAAAAGCTTCCAACGTTTGTGCCCTCCATCAACTCGTACGTGCGGGCATCGGATAGTTTCGGCAAACGTATTGGCTGGACACACCGGTTGAAGGTAACCGGATGATCCAGCCGGATCGTAGCGATGTCATACACCGGATGCAGCTGTACACCACTCTTAGTGAAGTTGATTTGTTGCTGCAATTCTGGGTGACTACCGTAGTCGACACCCAACAGTGCATAACCCTGCATGTTCACATAATTCATATTCCAGCGCAAGTCATGTGCTTGCGTTAGGATGTAATTCGCGGTGATGAGCGATCCGGCAGAAACGGAAGAACTTGAATCAACACCATTATTAATAAACAATCGAGCATGGTACGGGAACTGGCCAGCGTAGGCAATGTATCCTTCCGTTGAAAGCATGTTTGAATCATCCACCAAAGGTTGAAACTCCTCGTTAAGGTTCTCGCTCGTCCTGAATGGCAGTTGTTGTAGGTCACTTCCTATTGCAGACACCACCGCAACACCAATCACTAGAAACACCATGAAGAACGGCACCATCTTTCGAAGTCGACAAAACTCTTACCAATCGACAAATGACTGGTAGTTGTTTCTCTCGTGTCACCTAGCTTATATTCCAGTGGTCACTCACTGATTTGGAAGCTACCGGCACCCGGGAACTGATAAGAAACAGAAACATTATTGTTTTCCTGTTTGCACAACACATATTTCCCATTATATCTAAAGATGGTTTCTTATCATTACTTCAAATACAAATCATTAACCCGGTGGAGTACGACATCTGAACTGGACTGTTCTTGTATGGGAAAACCAACCTTTCTTTTTCAGAACAAAACCTTTTTTCCCAGGTTGTAGAGCCACAAAACATGAAGAAGATGGATGTCTTTATGTTGCTTGCATATCTACTGTCTATTTATAAATATATGATTCTTACTAGCTGTGGAAATTAGATGAACAATGTAGATTGATATAATGGTTGATAAAAAAAAACATACTAAGATCAGATCACAAGTGCCATGTCTTCCTAACTTGGCCAGAACAATTCCATGTGTGCGAGATGCTCGTAACCACTGTACGGCACTGCGTAAGGATGTAGTTGGGCGTGATGAGTGAACCGTAAGTGGTGCTTATGCACTACTCATATATCCAGAATACGCTACGTACCTCGTACCAATGCTCGTACTTCCTACTCCAGAAACTGCAACACTTCCAATCACTGCGAATGCCGTGCACAACCGCATCTTCGAACTGTCTTTGCCCAACTTTACGCCACTCCAGTGTTTCGCAAACAACTATGAACTGAGCGATGGTAACAGATATTCCTAACAAGGTGCACGTTTGAAAGCTTAATTTTGATAAGAAATGATAAGTTAGTGCCTTCTTATCAGTGCTACAAAATAACTTTGATCATCGATAAAACCATCTGTCTGATCTTGATATCCGAATTGATAACAATTTTCTTATTCTGGTTGCGATTATGATAACAGTAATGTTTCCACACTTTGCTTTATCTACTGTTATCTACTGTCTATGGCTGATAAGAACGGGTTGATTATTTGTCTCCCAAGCTAAAAAAGCGTTTATATCATAGACAAGAATAGAACACAAATAATTGTTATCCTTAACAAAACAGAATGCAAGTTAACTTGTTAAATGTAGCAAAAGAACAATTTATTGTACTTGTACATTAGTCTACATCAATACAACGCATTCGCCCGTTAGCAAAACCTTCGTGTAATTTGCCTTTAAAAATCAAACACATAGTTCGAGTTCATACTGATCCAGTCACGAAAGACGGTAACGCGCAGATAAACGTTTGGATAGTTCACATTGCAACCAAATGACGCCGTCGTAATTCCGACCAGTATCGGGCCATTTTCACCCTCGACGATCAGCCCAGAGCCATACGCTCTGCTACAAAATGCACCACCGACGTATGTATTTGTGCAAATATGGTACGAATTTACGTTAACATGAGGATGCTGCTCCTGACAATCATCGTTCGCCATCACCTGGTTGCGCAAGTATCGCATCGGACCAGCGAAACTTCCGACGTTTGTGCCCTCGATCAGCACGTACGTGCGGGTATCGGATAGTCTCGGCAAACGTATTGGCTGCACAAACCTGTTGATGGTAACCGGATGATCCAGCCGAATCGTGGCAATACTGTGTATCGGATGCCGATGTACACCAGTTTCTGTGAAGTTGAGTTGCTGCTGTGTCGCTGTGTTGCTTTTATAGTCGATACCTAAAACGGCATATCCATGCGATGTATTTCCCTGCAAACCAAACCCACCGGTAAGGATGTAGTTCGGTGTGATGAGTGATCCGCTACTTTGCGAACCAGATCCATTGTAATTTTTTATAACTAAACGAGCGTGGTACGGGAACTGGCCAGCGGAGACAGCATATCCATTCGTAGACAGGTAGTTGGTAACAGCCATTCTAGGTGGTTGATCCTCGTTAAGGTTCTCGATCGTCGGAATTGGCAGTGGTTGTACGTCGAGTGCTACTGCCGCCATCACAGCAACACCGATCACAAGAAACACCGTGTAGAACTGCATCGTACGTTCTGTATTTCAACTTCTCCGACTTGCGAATTACTGATACCGGTAAGTCTCGTTCGGGCGGTTTATATTCATATGGCTAAATTTGATAACTTCATTCTTATCTGATATCCGGGTGGTGATGATAGATCAAACCAATGCATATCCTGGAAATTGAAATATGAAACAAGCGATTAAATCCGCAAGGCACAACCACAGATTGGATTGGAAATTTTCTTACTCTTACTTGATTGCTATCTACTAGCTTGATAGAGCTTATCTACTGTATTTTGATCGATTGATAATTCTGTTGTACCCGTATAGAGATTCTATGACGCAATGGGAGTAAGCTAAGCTTAATTAGATAGTAAACACAGACGTGTTATGGTGGGAAGGTCGATATTTGAACAAAAAAAACAGCAATTGCATTCTATACTTTCGCCTAAAAGTATGCAATTTGCATTACTAAAAACTGTTTTTGGAGCAACATTCTGTTTGGATAAATATCGCTCTCGTGTGATCGAGGTTGAACAAGGTGATGAAATCAATCCAGAAGTAACGTCGTAGCTATGTCGTAGTAAATAATAATTAACAGAAGTTGAATAATAGTTCACATCACAGTCAAAATTTGCAGAACCTAGCACCTATAGAACCCGGCCATATGCATATTCATATGATCGAGATTTCGTCAGGAACTCTCGTCTAAAATATGGTGGTATGGAGTACCTTTGAGCCATTCGACGTGAACCGTGCACCGAAACCGTATAGAACCTCGGTGTACCGATCTGATCATTTGCAATTGTTGTAGTACCACGGGAAAAAAATACCGATCCAAACCGTTCCAGGTGCTCCACATACCGGGGCGTAGTGTGCCCACCGTGACCTATATCGAAATAGCGGCCCATAAAATATTCTCCACCTGTTCCCAGTGTGGGTCGGTGGGAAGCCTTCTTTGCAATGCAAAAACCGTCGACCGTTCCACCGGCACCGGGAAGTGGTGATTCTCGATTCGGTTCATCCCCGGAATGGTTCAAACTCCGAACGGCGCCCGAAAACCGTCGCTCGATCAGCCGGAGCAAATAAAAGCATCCACGGCTGGCTAAACGCCACTCGGTGGTGTGCAAATGTTCCGTTAATGAAATTATTGCCATCAAAATGTGACGCGCAGCCAATGTGTGCTGGCGGCCGGGCAAGGGACCGCGATTCTAGCGTACCGGAGTGTCGTCTGACCAGGCGTCGACTCACGCTGAGCTCGCGTACCATTTCCGAGCGGGACCACTGGGTGAATAATTTATGAGTGGCAAAACTACATTCTTCATTCTGATGTGTCTAGGTGTGCGCGGTTTTGAGCAAAAGATGAACATGCGGCACATTTGCTTTTACCGAAGCGACCACGGGTACAAAGTCCTTCTGTTCTGGCGATGTTCTGTTTCGCCGCTGCAAAAGCGCACTTCCGATGCAAGCAAAGTGCATCCATCACAGCAAAAAGGAACACGATTGCCACCCCTTTTAAGGACACCCGTGTACCCGAGACCCGTTGCACCGTGGACACATTTGGGGCAGTACCACCACCAGGTGGACAGTTCTAGTTTTAATCACCCGCCCCATTGTTGTCCATTCCATCAAATTTGCAACTGCATGTCCATCTTCGGTTGCAAATCATTTGATTAATGTGCAAAGTGCACCGGGGCAATTGTATTCCCCCATTCTAACTGTGCTAGTGTCAGATGGTTTTACCTGAATGTCCCAACGCCTAAAAGGACGCTTTTGCCATTAGTATGCATGGTGGCCGTTCTGGTGATTTTATTGTTTAGCTTGCGCTTCTACATATCGACATAAGTCAGTTACATTCCAAGTGGAATCAAGTGCGAATAATGAGCAGTAGAAAGAAGAGCCGTTAGAATGGAGTAAAGAAGTCCATTTAAGGTCTATTACTCAAATTTTATTCGAAACCTAAGTTGAAGATTGAAATTAGTGGTGCTAGTATTCTGTATTTCACTCTGGTAGTAATTCTTAAACTCCTAAAGTCACCAATGTCCAAACTTCACATTTAAAGCCTTAAATCGGAGTTAACATTATCTTTAATTAAGTATAATTAAGAATCTTGCATTTTGTAATCCAGTTTGTCCCAATCTTATTGATATCTAGATTTCAAATTCCAAAGATACTTTCAACTGGAAATCCCAATAGATTGTAAAATATTCGTTTGCCATATTTTATACTAAATTTCGCGTATTCTAACACCATCAAGTTCGTCAATGGAACTATTTTTAAATCGCCACCAGCCTGTAACCAGTGTCACAGTCACACGATCTGGAGCAGTTACTGACGCGTTACTACATAAATATACCTCCAGTAAAACACCCAACAAACATAAAAAGATGACCATGATCCATAGACCGAGTCAAGTTCATCGATTACGCCACCCAGCTGCCCAGTACAGTCCAGCGCTAGACGCCGACCGTTCTAATTCTGGCACCAATTTTCGCACTCAAACGAACCGAACGCCAAAAATATCGAAAGGTCGCCAGAGTCCACGCGGCATATTGCAGCACGGCGCAGTTCGTGCCGTTCGTGCACGATCCAGCCACCTCATCGGTCACTTCCTTCCAACGGCCCGAGATGGGCACCATCGGGTGCATGCCTGCATCCGTGGCCGACCGACTAGCGTATGCCGCCTGCATGCATAAAAGTCTTTCCTTCCTTCGCGCCATTTCTCTTCGAACCTTTCCATCACCTGGAGGTCGGGTGCGGGTGGCGTCGTCATCGGCCAAGTGCATGTGTGTGCCTGTGGTCGTTTTCTTCTGTTCACCGATGTTTTAGTTTTCTTTACAAGCACAGGCACAAATTTAGGTGAGGTGAAAACAGAACTTCGGAACGGAACGACGATGTCAGCATACCGACGACCGACGATGATGACGATGGTCACCACCACGACTACGCCCGGTTCGTCCGTGCGAACATTCGCTTCGACGCGTTTGGTTGGTGGTTGTAAGTTGCCACCGTCCACCACGGTCAGTGATAGCCACATTGTTGTGCGGGCGTGGGGGAAGCTCGGATTTGTACGCCCGTCCGGCAGGTGGCTTGACGATTAGTGACAGCTTTTCACTATAAATTGGTGGTGGTTGACAAATTTTCCGCACATACTACACCTGACCGGGCACCGGGACTGGACTCTCTTCCTGTACACCGACGTGTGTGAGAGCGCATTCGACGTACGCGTGTCGCTAAGGACGAGCAAACGTGCTAGAATGCAGTCGCGTTTGCCTTAGTCCAGTGGGTGGGAAACGAGTTATTTTTTCAATAGCTACAGCAAAGAACTTTACACGAAGAACATAAAGTGTGTACAGGGATGTGCTTTTTGGAACCGTGCTAGTGATCGCGATTGGAAGTTCTGTTCTATAGCAAGTGTTTGGTTAATGCTAAAGTTGTCTTGTAACTTTGATTGGCAAGAAAGTGTTTGCTGCGTGTTGAGTTCTAGCAAAAGTTACAACCAAAGTGAGCTGTAAACGTGTAACCGGAAGTGGAAATAGCAGTAGCAACCCACCGAAACACACAAACACATACAACACACGATCCTCAGCTACGCCCGGCTACTACACCTTCCACGATGGTGCGAATAGTTCCGTTAGCAGCCATACTGCTCGTTCTGGCAGTGCATGCCAACGCTAGAATATTGCCGAGCCGGGTAAGTGACTCACCAGTATCGGTATCTCTCGCGTCAAACAAAAAAAAATACAACTAAGAGAAGCAACAGAATAGAACCGGACATTCCAATCGCATCCTGTGTGTCTCTGGTCGCGTAGCCCAAACGTGCGTTGTTCTGGCTTGTTCGTTTTTGATGTAAGGGCTTTGGGTTGTAGAAAACAGTTTGGGCTATTTAGAAAGAATGTTTCACGTGTTATAGAGTGAATAGCCAAAGGTCAGCCATAAAATACTACTAATAAAGTCCCTATTTTCATTTTTTTCATTGTGACACATTTTGCTCATCTTCAATCAATGTTATACAGTGATATTTCTTTAAATATTATGACTTACTAGAATTATTTACAATGATTGCCCAAAGATTTGGTGAAGTCAGGCTATTATGAGTAAATATTATAAAAAAGCTGAGATTATCAAGCCAAGACCCAGGACGGAAAAAGGTTCTAATTCTCTGAAGAGATCTGTAGCAAATTCACTAGACCGGAAATGTGACTCAAAAAAGGTCCAAAAGACAGTTTTTGTCTAGTATTCTTTATTCTTTAATGGAATTCTCAAGTCACTCAATCACTCAATCAGGAGTTTAGACCTCAACAATATAATCAGATACAGCCTGCTGAACAACTCGTCAGAGTTCGGTATAAAATCTTTAATTTCTTGTAATTCTATGTTGAAATCTATGAAATCATTGAAATCTATGCAATCTTCTAAGTCTTTCTTCCAGTAGTTTTCCATCCAAGAGCTTAAACTTTTCCTGCAATACATTATTGCAATACTTATACAATTATAAATACAATACTTATACTAAAAAAGCTCTATAAATTACACTATTAAGACCTACCTGAATGCAAGTGATCGTACAAATTCATCAAAAGATAACAACATTTGTCTGCATGTCAACAAAAAAGCACTAAATAGTCAAAATTAATTACCTAAAGCTTCAAGTTTCGCTCAATAATTCAACCGTTCACGTGCAGAAGTTGGCTACTTTCATGCCTATTTTTAGGCCCTTCAAACCGGCCAACGAACCCTTCGCTCGATACATACGCGTACGCGTACCAATCAAGTTGTGGTGGCGCCGTACCATTCGATGGTGGAGTCGCGTTATTATCTACAAATTTGATAATTCACTGCGACGCTCGTTGCATGATGAAAATGTAAGAGTTTAATTGACAATTTGTTTTTCTTTTTTCCTTCAAATTTACTTCTCGTTTCCTGCCACTAGAGCAAACAAGTGAAAGTGTACAGCTACGTGCTGCCGGCCGGGGCCGAAGAGATACGTGACGATATTAATCACTCGTTTGCGTGCGCCAACCGTACCGATGGGTTCTACGTCGATATCGACAATGATTGTCAGGTAAGCAATGGGAAAATGAGGGTTCGAAAGACTTTGGCGATCGATTGATAGTTAGCGAATGGTAATGCGGAACTGGATCGGATCGGATAAGCAATTAAGGGAAGCACATGAACGCTCTCAATCGAATCCGCCCAGTGAAAAGCTTTGTATGATCATTGAAGATCAAATTTTCTGCCTTATTTCCTTTACGTCAGTTATGTGAGATGTATGTATTGTCAATATTGGAAACACAATTTAATCCAAACCTTTATCACTTGAATAGATCTTCCATCGCTGCCAAGATCATGCCCGGTTCAGCTTCATCTGTGCCGAACGCACTGTTTTCAGCCAAATGTATCAAACGTGCGTCCATGACGGACAGCTCGGCTATCCCTGCGAAGAATCCGTCCAGTATTACCCTGACGGCGAGGACTACGCGCCATCCGCCTCCGGTTCCGAGGCAGCTGAAGAACCGCCACAAGTGGAAGAAATGCATCGCAAGCAACCGACAGTCCCCGTGCAAGTGCTGGAAGTTCCAGAAGCTCCTTCCAACGCGGTTGAGATTGTTGCACCGAGTGAAGAAACTGTGCAAGATAATGCACAACAGCCATCGGAGCAAGCAGAATCCGTTCAGGAAATGAATGATGAACCGGAACAGCAACAGGAACAAGCAGCAGAGCATCAGCTGAATGCGGATCTATTTGATCCAATCGAAGAAGAGGGTGAATTGCCGGCCGATACAAATTCAGCTCAGGAAGTAATGGATGAAGGTGAAGCTGCGCCAATGACTGTTTCTTCGGAGGCAGCTAGTGCAGATCCTGTGAATCAGGAAGAAGAATCTAATGAGGTCGAAGTTATGGATGATGCGACTCTGCAGCAACATGAGGAACATGAACCAATTGCATCCTCCGAAGCTTCCTCAGCAGTAGAAACTTCCTCCGACACAACATCCCACGATGAAGATACGGCAGATGCACAGCCTGAGACGATGGAGTTGGACGCGCAAAGTACTCCGAGTGAACCTGCATCGTCAGCAACTCCCGCACTGGATAACGAAACACAGCACGAAGCGGACTCACTGCTGAATGCCGTGCAGATGGTAGAAGAGCTAGAACCTATCGTGCACGACCTTGCTGTAGAGACGGACGAGCTGAAACCGCTTGTCGCCGAGATAGTACAAGACCCAGCACCGCCACTGCTCGCACCAGCTCACCAAGAAGACAACGAGGTCTTGCCCGAGTCACACTCCAACACAGCCGATTTGGAAGAGCCACAAATGACAGCGGATGCGTCATCAACAGTCAGCGTCAGCGAGCCGTTGGAAAGTGATCCCCAGGTGAACGAACTATCGCCACAGACGGTTGTGAGTTCCGCTGCGACTAGCGATGATTCATCGGAAACGCTCGACACCATCAGCGTGGAAGCGGACGAAACGGTTCAGTCGGCTTCCGCTCCGGAAACGGTGGAGCTGGTAGCAGATGAAGCGAACACACCCACTAAAGACCAGGAACGACCACTGGAGAGCCCTGCCATTGTGGAGGAGATGGCACCGCTACGACCGAACGACAGTGCCGAACTGCCGGAGCTGATCGTATCGACCGAGTTCCACCTGGACGCCGTCACCCAGGGTCCACCGATTCGGCGAAGAAAAACGTTCCTCTTCCGAGCCGATGCCATCCGATCGCGACAGTGATCGGTATATCGAGGGGTTTTGCCAAGCGCAATGTTTAGGAGTTGGTTAAGTAGGTCCACGCGGTAGAACAAATACGTCGTGCCGTGACCGTGTAGCGTAAGTTAATTTATTTTTGCAATTTCCAATCGAATCGAAAACAAACACCTTGTGCGTGCTTTAACGTGCACGTGCAGCTACTGTCGAAGTCAAATTCATTTCAACGACTTAAAAATAAACCTTTTTAAAACTAATTACGTGTTGTGTATTTGTTTTTATGGATTTTATGAGAAAACATTAAAATAAAACCTTAAGTATTGGTACTCAACGGAAGAACAAAGCGCATGTTTTTTTATTCTTTTGTTGTTTAAGTCACCTGAATGGCTGTTACAACAAGAAACAGTAAATATCGTTTAATCTTCTATAAAAACCTACAATGTTGATTAACGATCTCAATTTGATCAAGATTTTGATTACTGACGGCTTACTTAAACTTATTCACACCACTGTAACTTTTGATGTGTATTTATGTTGCATACTTTTAGGCGTTTTTTCGAACATATAATGCCGACCTCTGTATTGATTTCCGCAACAGGTGGATTTCGTGTGGAAGATAGTTGATACCTATATGAAAAACATGACCAATTTCTTTAAAAAATCAACTTAATAAAGTTCAACAGTACTTAATTTCAGTAACTCTGGGTAAGCATAGCGTATATTATTTTTAATCTCCAGGAACGACCTCTTAATCGATAAATAACAACCAACAGTGAAAAGGTATTTGCACTCTCAAAAGTTTATTGAAATAAAATCAATCGCCACTGTCGCTCGCAATAATGAAGCCAGGAAGGGCGCACGCCCCCATAGACTTCCTTAAACTTATTTACCTATTCAACATCTCCTTCCAACTATCGTACGTACATCGCACGCATCTTCTCGACACACATCTCGTAAAACCTCGCTAGGAAGCATGTTTCGTTTTAAAATTATACAACTAACCGTGTAAAACCGTGCAAGCGGTACGATAAACGGAACAACAAAGAAAAGCATCATTTGGTACAAATACGCAAGTAAGTAATACGCACCATCCCCACATCCCGACGGCACCGTGCCGGGAAGCCGGGTGTGGAATGGAAGCAGGTGATTTTAAACTAAACCAAAGTGTCCTCTCAGTTGGCTCGTTAGCATATGGACTAGGATTTGCACGCGCAGGTTGGTCCCGTGTGTCAATGTTCTGTTGGTTTGTGTCGTTCATCTTGTGTAGCGTTCTGGCGTTTTCCCTTTTCTTCTTCGAGCGTGATCGATCACGCTTCCGTTTCCTGTTCTGTGATGTCCTGTTGCATTTCTTCCGGCGTTCGTAGATCAATGGCAAACTTCTTTCGCAGTACTTTCTCCGAATCGCCACCACTGCCACCGTTCTGTTCTTCCGCATCCTTCACCCGCTTCGAGTAGTCCTGGAAGGAGGCGGCCAGGGCAAACGTTAGCTTTCGTGCCATCGCTCTGCAGGGAAGGGAACACAAGAAATTAATATTATGCAACATAAGTAACGATTTGTTCACATTTATTCACTTATTACCTGCTATCGCACACGAACGCATGCACATCGAACGGGTTCTTTTCCTTCAGGTTGTAGTTCTCCTTAACGACGATCATTGCAAACACCCGCGTGTACACCAGATCCTGCACACCGTATGAAATCGTATCGATCGTAAAGTTAGACACGGACGTCAGCTTCGAGGTGATCGATTCAATCTTTACGCCGTCGAGTGACACCGTAAGATTGCAGAAGGGAAGAATTCGGTTCGGTGGCAAGTTTTTGGCAACGCTGACCTGACAAGTGGAAAAGGCGTTAAATAAAAGTGGTTAAATGAATTGTTGATAATAAAATGCGAAATTACATCGAAACACTTACTAAATGATCCACCGGTAGCCTCGTGTGTTTGATGCCCCATAGTCCTGTGGCAGGTTGGCTTCCAAGATATTTAACCTTAAAATAGCAATGGGGAAAAAAATTGATATAAAATTAATAAAACCTTGAGAAGGTGTATTATTTAGGGAATTGAAAATTGTTTTCAACTATTCTACCTAATAAACATTCAAACAATAAACAATTTCAAAGCTTATCTTATCA
>STHB01006333.1:0-15575 GCA_018908115.1 Anopheles rivulorum | reverse complement strand
CAGAAGGAGATCTTCGAGCAACCGCAAGCCGTGGCCGATACGCTGCTCGATGTTTCTTCGATCATGCCGGAGCTGTTCGGCGATGGTGCGTGGCGAGTGTTCAATGACGTCGATTCGGTGCTGCTGCTCGCGTGTGGCGGCAGCTATCACGCGGCGCTGACTGCGAAGTACTGGATCGAGAGCATCGCGAAGCTGCCGGCGAGCGTCGAGATTGCCAGCGAGTTTCGTTATCGCGACAGTGTGCCGAATCCGCGCACGCTGGTTGTCGCGGTGTCGCAGAGCGGCGAGACGGCGGATGTGCTCGGGGCCGTGCATGTGGCGAAGAAGAGCGGGATGGTGCATACGCTCGCGATCTGCAACGTGGCGACAAGTGCGTTGATGCGTGAATGTGCGCTGCAGTTCGTGACGCGCGCAGGGATCGAGATCGGGGTGGCTTCGACGAAAGCGTTCACGACGCAGCTGGTTGCGTTGTTCCTGCTGACGTTGTCACTCGCGCAGGTGCGCGGGCGGTTGAGTGACGACGAGGAGAAGGAGCATCTGCGCGCGCTGCGGCATCTGCCCGATGCGATGTCGAGAGTGCTCGCGCTGGAACCGCAAATCATGGCGTGGTCAGAATTGCTCGCACGACGCGACAACATGCTGTTTCTCGGGCGCGGGATGCATTACCCGATCGCGCTGGAAGGCGCGCTGAAGATGAAGGAGATTTCCTATATTCATGCGGAGGCTTATCCGGCGGGGGAGTTGAAGCATGGGCCGTTGGCGCTCGTGAGTAATGAAATGCCGGTGATTGCGGTCGCGCCGAATGACATGCTGCTCGAAAAGCTCCGGTCGAACATGCATGAGGTTAGTGCGCGGAATGGGCGGCTGTTCGTGTTCGCGGATGTGGACTGTGGGTTGGTGCCGAGTGAGGGGATCGAGGTGATTCGGCTCAACGAGTACTACGGGCCGCTGTCACCGATTCTGCATACGGTGCCGATGCAACTGCTCGCGTATCACGCGGCGCTTGCGCGGGGGACGGATATCGACAAGCCTAGGAATCTGGCGAAGTCGGTGACGGTGGAGTGAGGGGAGCGTTTCCTCCCCGCTTTCAACCGATACGGCGACAACGCGAATGCCTCATCTAACGGCCACTCCCCGATGCATGTTATGAGGCGGCCGACCCCGCCCGCACGAAATGATGCTCCACCTTCGTACGCAGCACGCCATCCAGCGCCGCAAGCCGCTCTCGCAACCGCACCGCTTGCCCTTCCGTCATCTCACCGAGAACGATCTTCTGCTCGAGCACGTCACCACAACGCGTGATGGCCCACCGGTCGACCGTCGCCGTTTCCCCTTCGAGTACGGCGGCCGCAGTCGAGACGATGCCCGGATTCCGTCTCGATACGAGATGGACGGTATGCGTCAGCGTGAAACCGGGAAGGAACTGCGACCAGTCTTCACAGACTGCCGGGCGGGAAGAGGAGGAAACTTGGCTCATGGTTGCTCCGGATAAGTGATTACCGAACCGGTGCCAGCCATGCTGCTCCCGTTTCGTTGCCGTAAATCGGCCGCATCGCCTAGATGGCGTCCACCTTGCCCGGGAGGGCAGGTTGGCGTCGGAGAATCCGACTCTGGATGCTTGACTTCTCACGTTCGACATTTCGAACGTTGATTCATTATATCGAAAAACCGACGTCGGGCAAGTGGTCTGTGAAAAGCCGCCCTTCAGCGGGGCAGGTCCGCCAATCCAGCCCTCGCACCGGAGGAGCCCTCGAACCTGCACGCACTGTATGAGGGTCGGAATCCCTTCATCACCGACTAAAACCAGACACTGAACCGCGTCCCCGTCGCCAGCACGTCGACCGTCAGTTTCCACTGATGGGCCACGGCAATCTCCTTGCAGATTGCCAGCCCGAGACCGGCACCGTCATACCGCGAATCCGGCGCCCGCCAGTATCGGTCAAAGAGCCGCGGCAGATACTCCCGCTGAATGCCCGGCCCTTCATCGTCGATATGAATCGCCTTGTCTAGAACGGTCAGCACGACAACGCCGTCCGACGGCGACGCATTGATCGCATTCTCGAGAATGTTCTTGAGCAGGACGAACAGCGCGCCGCCATCAGCCCGTATCGGCGACGCGGAGTCACGCGCTTCGATATGGAGCTTCACCTGCTTCGCATCGGCCTTGCCGGCCAGCAAGCTCACGACGTCGCGCGCGACTTCGACGCCGTTCACGTCGCCGAAGCTGAAGTTCTGCGCCTCGCTGACTTCGGCCAGATGCAGCAGTTGCTTGACCTGCCGCGCCATCAGGTCGATCTCGCGAAGCAGGAGCGCCTTATGCTGGATGTCGGGCTGCAACTCGATCTGGCCTCTGACCAGCGTGAGCGGTGTCTGCAACTCATGTGCGGCGTCGGCCAGAAACTGCTGCTGAACCGCGAAGCCGTTCTCGAGCCGGGTCAGTGCATCGTTGAACGCATCGATCAGCGGCTTGATCTCGCTGGGAATGCCGTCCGAGGACAATCGCGTCTTCAGGTTACGCGGCTCGATGCCCCGCGCCGCACGCGATACCTCCCGCAACGGCTTCAGCACTCGGCTGATCGTCAGCGGCAACGTCAGCCCGAAAATGATGGTCGCAATGACGAGCACGTAGGCGACGGTCTTCGGTATCGGATCGATTCTCGAGATGATGAGCGCATCGAGCAGCTGCCTGCTTTGCGCCACCTGCACGTAGTAGACGAAGCCCCCGTTCGATGCGCGCTGCGTGGCAACCGAATACGCGTTGCCGTCGATCGTGGCGGGCCGCACCTTGCCGGCCGCCTTCGCGAGGTCCTCCGTCAACCACGGCCGATCGCTGTTCGAAGGCGTCGACGCCAGCAACGTCTTCCCCGTCGCATCGAGCACGCGATACTTCACCTCGCTCGGCAGGAGCCGGAACATCAGCGCCGGACGCTCGCCCAGTTGCACCGCGGCCGGACGCCCGCCGGCATCGAAGCTCAAGCCGGCCTCGATATGACGGATGCTCTCCATCTGCTGCCGCCGCCCGAAGAACTCCGGATAGCGATCGAGGACATACGCTGAAAATGCGGCCAGCAGCGCCAGGCTGATGGCGAACGCCACGACGTTGGTCACCCACAGACGCGTCGACAGGCGTCGAATCCAATGATGGAACATGGTTGCTTTCTTACCCTGAAGCGGCAACGAGCGAGATGCGGTGAAGCGTCATGCGTCCCGCAGCGCGAAGCCGGCGCCGCGGATATTGGTCAGCCGCATCGTTGCGCCAATTGAAGCCAGTTTCTTGCGCAAGCGGTGCACGGTCACCTCGAGCGCGTTCGGCGTCACCGCCTCGCCGAGCCCCCATGCCGCGTGCTCGAGGGTCGAATGCCGGACGGTCCGGCCCGCGGCTTCGATCAGGCACAGCATGACCTGCAGCTCGGCCGGCGCAAGCGGCACCGTCCGGTCGCCGCAGCGCATCGCGCGCTGTGGCGGGTCCACGCTCACATCCGCGAACGACGCGACGAGCGTCGTCAGCAACGCCGGACGCCGCATCAGCGTACGCACGCGAGCGACGAGTTCGCTCATTTCGAACGGCTTGGTCACGTAGTCGTCGGCCCCGCTTTCGAGCCCGTCGATGCGGTCATGCAACGCGTCGCGCGCCGTCAGCATCAGGCAAGGCGTCATGCGCCCTGCCGCGCGCAGCGTCCGAAGGAACGCCAGCCCCTCTCCGTCGGGCAAGCCGCGGTCGATGATCAGCAGCGCGTAGTCGGCCCGGTCGACACCGTAGGTGGCTTCCCGGACATTGCCGAACCGGTCGGATTCGATTCCCGCAGCGGCCAACGCCTGGGACAACAGGTCGGCGAGGCGCTCATGATCCTCGACAATCGCCACTCTTGGCATACTCGCACTCACTTGAACCGATACATGTAGCCAATCCTGGCTTCGGGAACGAACCGTCTTCCGACGATCGGACTGTCGGTGATGGCATCGCCGAGACGCGTCACGCCAACGTCCACAAAGATCGTTTGCTGCTTGGTCGGGCGGTAGTCGATACGCGTGCCGGCCGACACGTTCACGGTCGAACCCGCGCTGTAGGCGGCGCGCCACGCGCGCGCCTCCGATGGTCGCACGCCGTAATAGTAGTCGACGTATTTGTCGCTCAGCCATTCCGCACCGACATGCGGCGCGACCGAGAATTGGCCGAAAGCAAACGCCTTCTCGAAGCCGATTTTCGCGCGCTCGCCCTTGTTGCCGCCGAACAGGAAAGTGCCCGTCAACGTACCGAACCCGGTGCCCCATGACAGTGCAGGCCCGTACCATAGCGCGCCCTTGCGATTTTCCATGCCGTTCAGGATCGGTGCGTCCGAGCCCTTGTAGCCGTCGAAGAGCGAGAACTGGCCACGCAGGGCAACGCTGACACCGCCCCAGCTGCCGATTTTCAGGTCGGCCGTGGTACCGATGGCCTGTACCCATTTGTTGTCGAAATAGACCAGCGGAAACGGCAACACGCGGTTGCTATCGCCCCGGTAGACCGACGGCGCAATGCCGACTCCGGCACCCAATCCCCAATGCGTCGCGTTGGTCGCGTTGTTGAGTATGGTCAGCCCCGAATTATCGGCATCGGGCGGGATCATGCTCTCGTCGGCCCAGGCGGAAGCAGACGAAAGTGCAAATGATGCGACAAGCAGCAATAGCGGACGTTCGCGGCGAGATACGGTATTCACAATCATTTTCCTGGAGTCGACGATCGAAACGGGGGCTACTGTAGGACCAGTCGACTTACCGCTCACTTACCAGGAAAAATATCGTCGCGTTGCGGACTGTGCGGAGAACTCCGGTGACGGGAAATATCGACGCAGGGCGAGCATGTGCCGCCCTGAGCGCTTGAAGAACGCGGCGCTACACGCCGTCAGAACACGGTATGCAATCCGAGCCGCGCCACGGCCTGACTCGCTGAACTTGAAGCGCCGTTCGGATCCAGCACGCCATTCACCTGCGCGTTCGCACCGCTGTTCGCCCGCTGATAATCCGCCGACACGTACACCATCGTCCGCTTCGACAACAGGTATTGAAGCGCCACGCTGACCTGATGCGCGTGGTTGTTGTTCACCGCTTCATTGCCCTTCATGTACATGTACTTCGCGCCCAGAACGACATCCGGCCGGATCCGCCATAGACCGCCGGCTTCGGCCATCCATACGCCGGCATCGTTGAACGAGTTGTGCACGGTGGTCATCAACGCCTTCGCGGCAACGACACCGAAGTCGTAGTGCATCCCGACGCCCCAGTTGCGCACGCTGGTGGACGGCACGCCCGGCGCCGGGCCGTACTTCTCGTTCGTATAGGCCGCGCCCACGCCGAAGGGCCCGAGTTCATAGTTCACCCCGGCGCTGACGGCGTTGTCCGCGCCGACCGAGCCGGCCACGCCACCGAACGCATACATCACGCCGCCGGAAAAGCCTGAGACCGTCGGCGAACTGTATTTGACGGCGTTCGCGATCGGCTTGCTGCCTGCGGTGCGGTCCCAGTTGAACGCGCCGGTCGGGTTGTCAGGAAGCGCGAGCCGCTGGAACGGGCCGTTCCGGAAACCGTACAGTCCGGAAATGTCTCGCGAAATTGCATTGCCCTTCGAAAAGAGCGAATCCACCATGAAGTCGTATTGATTCCCCAGCGTGATGCTGCCGAACCCGTCGCTGTCGATGCCCACGTAGGCATTGCGCCCGAAAATTCCGGTCCCGATGATGCTGCCATTCGCCATCGAGAACTGGTTCACGAGCGCGAATATCGCGCGGTACCCGCCACCGAGATCTTCGGTCCCGCGAAAGCCGAAGAGATTGGGCGCGTAAATGCCGTCGTCGAACTTGACGTTCTTGCCGCCGCCCTCGTTGCTGACATACGAGATGCCGGAGTCGATCAGACCGAACATCGTTACGCTGCTCTGCGCCCATGCGCCCTGCGCGACGGCAAGAACTGCGAATACACCAAACCTGAGTTTCATGTTGTCTCCGTCTTTTTTATGGAAATACGAGTCCGTCGCCACGCTGGGTAGCGCTTGCTCGCTTGTTGCTTCGTGAAAAATCGCCTTGATTCAGGCAGCTACATCAACATTGAAAATATGATTAGTTTTACTGATTTATAAACACGAAACTCCGAACGTTAGCCGGCTTCAAACCCGCATGGATCAAAACCCGTGAATCAGGTACCTCGATAGACGATCCAAGCCGTGGAATCCACTTCGACTGCCACGGCTTCCAGTCCGGCCCCCGTGCAGGGCCCGTCGATACACACGCCGTCATCGAACCGGAACAACGCACTGTGATGCGCACACATCAGCACCTGCGACCGATAGCAGGAAACATCGCCCGGCACGAAATCGAGCGGTACCGAGAAATGCGGGCATCGATTCACATAGGCCCATACCTGCTCGCCACGCCGCACCACGATGACGGGACGTCCGATGCAGGCTTCGTCGACCACACGCGCGCCGCCGTCAGGCACCTCGGACACGCGGCAGAGTTGTTTGGCTTCCATCGCTCACACCCGCTGCTCGGGGTTACCGAGGCTCCAGTCCCACGGACGCACTTCCACATGCGAGAACAGCCCTTCCTTCACATACGGGTCGTTTCCGACGAACTGCATCACCGCATGAATGTCGTCCGCCTCGACGACGAGCAGCGTTCCGTTCATCACGTCGCCCTGAGGGTCCAGCGTCGGGCCACCGAGCCGCACGTACACGCCGTGCTCGGCAGCCGAGCGCAGATACGTCCTGTGAATCGGACGCACGCGATCGCGCACGTCGCGCATGCCGGGCTGGTCCGTCGCAAACACCGCGAAAAATCGAGCCATAGCGATCAGCTCCGGTCGATGGGGTCATTCATCACGTCTTTCTCCGTTGGCGCATCCGGCCGCTCAATGCGGCGCGCGCCCTTCCCATGCGTCCTGAAGCAACGCACGGATCGCCGCGCGCTCGATCGGCCGGGGATTGGCATAGGGGTTCTTGCACGCGAGGTCGGCCGCTTCATCGAGCCCCTCCCGAGGCATTCCGATCTCGGCGAGCGCCGGTGCGATGCCAAGCTGCTCGTTCAGCCTGAACAACAGCGGGCCGGCATCGGCCGGATCGTTCCCGCCCAACGCCCGCGCAACACGACACAGTGCATCGGGTGCCGCCGCGTGGTTGTAGTGCGCGGTATGCGGCAACATCGCCGCGTGCGTCTGCGCGTGCGGCAGGTTGAACGTGCCGCCGAGCGTGTGACAGAGCTTGTGGTGCAACGCCATGCCGACCGCACCAAGGCAGGTTCCGGCGAGCCACGCACCATAGAGCGCACGGCTGCGCATCATTCGATCCTCCGGATCGCGCACCACCACGGGCAACGCTTCGCCGAGCGCGCGAATCGACTCTTCGGCCATCAAGCTGATCACCGGGTTCGCGTCTTCCGCATAGAGCGCCTCGACCGCGTGCGCCATCGCATTGACGCCCGACGCCGCCGAAATGCCCGGCGGCAGCGACAACGTCAGCGACGGGTCGTAGATCACGGTACGCGGCAACACGCGCACATCGCGCCCGGTGCGCTTCAGCCGGCCTTCGGTGACCCCGTAGATCGGCGTCATTTCCGAACCCGCGTAAGTCGTCGGCACAGCGAGGATCGGCAGCGGCGATTCCAGCGCGATAGCCTTGCCCAGTCCGATCGTCGAACCGCCGCCGATCGCGATGCAGCAGTCCGCGCCCAGCTCGGCCGCCATCTCGCGCGCCGCACGCGCGACTTCGACCGGCACGTGCATGACGGCCTGCGCGCACACGCCGGCCGCACGCTCGCCGAGTACGTCCTTCACGCGATCGGCGAGATGTCGCTGCTCGGGCGTGGACAGAATGAGCGCGCGGCGGGCGCCGAGCGTCGACAGCTCGTCCGGCAGCCGGGCGAGCGCGCCCCATTCGAACACCACGCGGGACGGCGTGCCCTGATAGACGAAGCGCTCCATGAGAGCCTCAGCGCTTGAAATGCGGCGGCACGTTGCCGTCGACGTTGACCCACACCGATCGCGCTTCCGTGTAGTCGTGCATGGCCTCGAAACCCATCTCGCGGCCGTAGCCCGACTTGCCAACGCCGCCGAACGGGCTGCCCGGATTGACGCGCTTGTAGCAGTTGATCCAGCACATGCCCGCATTGATCTGCGACGCCATCTTGTGCGCACGCGAGAGATTCTGGGTCCAGAGGCCGCTGCCGAGCCCGTATTCCGTTGCGTTGGCAATCGCGAGCGCCTCTTCGTCGCTGCCGAAGCGCAGCACGGTGACGAACGGGCCGAACACTTCCTCCTGCGCGACACAGTCCGTCGCGCGCTTGGCCTCGATGACCGTCGGGCGCACGTAGTAGCCGTTGGCGAGCGCCGGATCCTGCGGTGTGCTACCGCCCGTCAGCACGCGGCCACCTTCCTCGCGCGCGACGTCGACGAACGACAGCACGCGGTCGAGGTGCTGCTTCGACGTCAGCGGACCCATTTCCGTATTCGGATCGAGCGGATTGCCGATCCGGATCGACGACGCGAGCGCGACGAATCGCTCGAGGAACGCATCCGCGATGCGCTCGTGCAGCACGAGCCGCGACCCCGCGATACACGCCTGCCCCTGGTTGTGAAAGATCGCCCACGCCGCGCCGTTGATCGCCGCGTCGAGGTTCGCATCGTCGAACACGATATTGGCGCCCTTGCCGCCCAGCTCCAGCTGCACGCGTTTCAGGTTGCCCTGCGACGCTTCGACGATCCGGCGGCCGGTCGCGGTCGAACCCGTGAACGCAATCTTGCCGACGCCCGGGTGTTCGGCGAGCCGCTGGCCCGCCGTATGCCCGTAGCCTGGCACGATGTTGACGACACCCGCAGGAAACCCGACTTCAGCCATCAACTCGACGATGCGCAATGTCGACAGCGGCGTGATTTCCGACGGCTTGAGCACCACCGTGTTACCGGCGGCGAGCGCCGGGCCCATCTTCCAGCTCGTGAACATCAGCGGAAAGTTCCACGGCACGATCTGGCCGACCACGCCGATCGGCGCACGCTGCACGTAGTTCAGGAAGCCGGTTTCGACCGGGATCACCGAGCCTTGCAGCTTGTCGGCCATGCCGCCGAAATAGCGGAAGCAGGCGGCCGTACGCGGCACGTCGAGCGACCGTGAATCGCGAATCGGGTGGCCGGTGTCCAGCGATTCAAGCTGCGCCAGCTCCTCCGCGTTGGCTTCGATCGCGTCGGCCAGGCGCAGCAGCAGACGGCCGCGTTCAGCCGCCGGCATCGCCGACCATTTCGGAAAAGCGCGCGTCGCGGCTTCGACGGCCAGATCGACGTCCGCCGCGGTGGCTGCCGCGATCTTCGCGATGACGGAGCCGTCGTGCGGGTTCAGCACGTCGATCGTGCCGCGGTCGACGGCGTCAACGAAACGCCCGTCGATGAAGAGTTGGGTTTGCATGAATCGTCCTCGGTGTATTGCGAATGCGAAAACAGAAGCTGAATCGGTGGCGGAAACGCGGCTCAGAACGCGATCGGGTACGGCGCGAGCTCGCCGCTTTCATAGCGTTGCGGCAGGTTCGGCGTCGCGTTTTCCCAGACGAGCAGCATCGACCGCTTCGTCGAGTAGCCCTGGTGCCGGATATCGGCCGGCATCGCACAGATGTCGCCCGCGCGCATCGTGATGCGAGCGCGCGGTGCGCCGGTGTTCTTGTCGCCGATGTCCCACACGATTTCATCGGACAGTTGCAGGAACCATTCGACGCGATCGTTGCCATGGAACACCGGCAGGATGAATTCCTCGGTGGTCGGGCAGAACAGGCTGCGCCCGCACACCGACGTGACCGACGGATTCCACGTGACGTCCGAGCGCGACAGGTACTTGAACAGGTTGAACGCGTGCAGTTCGCCTTCGAAGCCCGGTTCGACATGCACTTCCGGCTCGTCCTGCGCGACGTCGACGAACGCGCGGTTGACCGGCAGCTCGTCGCGCAGCGGCGAGTCGCCTTCGAGGCCCGGCATGCGGCGCGTCGCGATACGCGTGCGCTCGATCGCCGAGCCGTTTTCGCCATGCTTGCGCCCGAATGCGGTGCCCGTTTCCTCAGGCGCGGCGAACGGGTCGAAGCCTTCGTTGGTCCAGTCGTGCAGCATTGCCTTGAAGGTCGCCATGATCGTCGGCGTTTCGAAGGTCTCGGTGTAGTCGACGCCGGCGTCCTTCAGGATGCCGTTGAAGGTGCCCGCATACATGTCGACCTTGCCGTAGTGATTGCGCGTGCCGAACACGTGATCGAAATTTACCCAGCCGTAGAAGAAGCCCCACGCCACGTCGCGCATCATCGCGCGCAGGAATGCGTCCGCCGGCATCGCATGCGTACGCGTCTGGCCCTTCGCGGGCCAGCAGATCTTCACGAAGTATTCGTCGCGCTGGAATTCGAATTCGCCGAGCTGGAAGCGGCGGTATCCGGTGACGGCATCGGCTTCGGTCGATCGCACCAGATCGGCGGCAAAGCCCGTGGACGGGTCGAGGGTTTCGAGGGTGGCCATAACGTGTCTCCTGGGATAGTCGAATGAGGTCGGAAGGTCAGTGCAGGCAGATCTCGGCCCACTTCTCGACGGACAGCTCGCCGAGGAGGGTCTGCACGAGCGCGACGCCCGGCTGGCTCGCGGTGAAGCGATACGCACAGCCGGCCGGCAGCAGCGCCTGATGTCCTTGGCGCAATACGACGTACCCCATGTTCCGGCCGGCCGGTTGCGTGCCCGCACTCACGGTGCCGCGCCCCGATGCCGGCGGGTTGTCGAGCTTGATGAAGTCGATCCGGACTTCGCCGTCCATCTGGATCGTGAACTCGTCATGCGCGCAGGCGAACCACGGCGACTGGCCGTCGGTCCTCAACACTTCGATCACGTATTCGAGATTCTTGCCGGCGACGACCTTTTCATAAGGGGCCGACTTCGACGCCACCTCGAAGACATTCGAGAAGGCGTAGTGCTGCGCGCTGCCGCTGGTGATTTCGATCTCGCCCTTCCGATATCCATTGAGCGAACCGAAGACGGTGTGGAATGCCGTGCTGGTCATTGCTGTCTCCTGAGTTGAACCGCTTGTTGGATTCAACTCTAGGGGCAAGGGACAGCAGCAACAAGGCGACGGATGGCGATTACGGCATTTGCGTTTCGCGAATAATCCGCGCGGTTCAACGCACCCAGCCGCGCTCCAGCAGCGGGAGATCCCACGGGGATTCTTCGCCGATGTATTCGGCGAGAAATTCGACCAGGGCCTTCACCTTCAGCGCCTGTCGCTGCGTTGCGGGATAAACGGCGGCAAAGCTCAGCGGCGCGAGCTGATAGTCGGTGAGGATCGGCACCAGGCGGCCTGCTACGAGCGCTTCGCTCGCCACCAGCGTGGGCAAACAGACGACACCGCCGCCCGTCAGCGCGTACTCGCGCAGCAGGTGAACGGAGTTCGAGCGGATCATGCCCGGCAGCTCCATTTCGACGACCTCGTCGCCGCGCGTCATCGTCCAGCGGTTGCGTGACGGGTAGCCCGAATACAGCGCCGTCGTGTGCTGCAGCAGATCGCGTGGATGTTGTGGTGCACCATGCGCGTCGACGTACGCCGGCGCCGCACAAAAGAGGCGCCGGACCGTGAACAGCCGTCGCTCGATCAGCGATTCGGAAATCGGCGGGAAGATCTGGAACGCGATGTCGAACCCTTCTTCGACAGGGTCCACGACACGGTCATTGACGATGATGTCGAGCTGGATGCCCGGGTAGCGCTGATTGAATGCGGCGAGCGGCGCGCCGAAGTGATCGAGTGCGAAACCGGGCAGCATCTGGATACGCAGCCGCCCGGTCGGCGTCGCGCGAAGCTCGCGCATCTGGTCCGTCAGCTCGTTGACGCGCCCGACCACCTCCGCACACTCGCGATAGAACGCCTCGCCCACTTCGGACAGGCGCACGTGGCGCGTGCTGCGATGGAACAGCGGCGCGTTGACGAACTTCTCGAGCTGCTGGATGCGATTCGTCACGACCGAACTCGTCACCCCCAGCTGCCGCGCGGCCTCCGCGAAGCTGCTTGCCTCGGCCACTCTCACGAATGCTTCGATGCTCAGGAACCGGTCCATACCGCGTCCTTTTTCGACAGCGAAACCGGCAGTCTACCTGTGCGGGTATCGGGCTGTGTCATGCGAAAGGCGTCACAGTGTCGCCAAATCGATGTCAATTGCCGGGGGCACCGGTACCGGCGTTCGCCGGTGCGCCCGCTCCGGTATGCCCGCGCCAACATTACCGCGACTGCTCTCCGGTCGCCAGTTCCGGTCGCACGAGCGCGCGACGCTGCAGCACGGCCGGCGCGGTTTCCTTCAGCAACAGGCTGACCACGATGCCCAGCAGAACCGAACACATCGGCAGCCACAGAATGTTCTGGATGCCAAAGTGTGCGGCAACATAGCCGCCCATCGCCGGCGCGATGCCGCCGCCGAAGATCTCGCCGACGCCGACCACCATGCCGATGGACGTCGACACGAGGCCGATGGGTGCAGCCTCGGTCGCCACCGGGCCGGACAGCAGCGACACCAGCCCGAGCGTGAAGAACGATGCGACGAACAGCACGCCGAACAGCGCGAGCGGCTGCGGGCCGAGGCCGCGGAAGATGTAGAGCATCACGGCCGTGCCGGCGAACCCCACGATGCTCGCGATGCGGCGGCCGACCAGGTCGGAAAGACCGGGCAACCCGAACTGCCCGAGAAAACCGCCGAAGCCGATCGCCGACACGACGAGGCCCATCTTCTGCGTGCCGAGCGACAGGTAATCGGTCAGGTACAGCGGCAGCAGCGCACCGAGTACGAAGACACCGGTCATCGCGCAGCACAGCGCGGCCATCGCGACGAGGATGTTGCGGCTCTTGAGCACATGGCCGAGCGACGCGGGTGCATGTTCGGACGTGACTTCCTTCACGACCTTCGGCTCACGGATCACGAAGAACATGATCGCGCCGAGGATCAGGCCGGGCACGGCCACCAGCGCAAAGACCCAGCGCCACGACACGAAGCCGAGCAACTGCGTGGCGATGATCGGCGACAGCGCGAGGCCGAACAGCGCAAAGCCGCTCTGCTGCAGGCCGTGGTTCAGCCCGCGCCGCCGCGGATGCGACGCATCGGCCGTCGCCGCGAAGCTCGTCGGGCAGAACGAGCCCTCCGCGACGCCCATCAACCCGCGAATCGCCATCAGGCCGAGCAGGCCGCCCGCGAGCCCCGAGAAGCCCGACAACAGCGAGAACGCGATGATCGCCGGAATCAGCACCTTCCTGCGGCCGATCTTGTCGGAGATGCCGCCCATCAGCGCCGCGAAGATGCCCCACGACAGGCCGAGCACGCCGATGCAGTTGCCGACGTCCTGCGCGGTCAGGTTCAGGTCCTTCATGATCGAAGGGAACAGCGGCGCGATGAGCCAGCGGTCGAGGCCGACCAGCCCGAAACCGAGCGCCAACAGCGTCACCGCCTTCCACTCGTATGAGGTATCCCACTCGTTTGCTTTCATGTCCGTCTCCGTGGACGCCGGTTCGCCTGCGCGCGCCGAAGCGCCTGCGCATGGATCAGGTCCGATGGTTTTTGTGTGCGAGGTGAATCGCGCGGAAGTGCCGGCTGGCGTTCAGGTTCGATGCGTCGAACTCACTCAACCGACGCCACCACGATAGGTGCACGGCCGCGAATCGGGTATGGAACAACCGGCGAACGCGCCATTCGCGAAACGCAAATAATCGGGAGAGGTAGGCTGGAAGGGACGGCGGGACAGCGTGGAGCGGGGGCACGCAACGCGGACGTGGCGCTCACTCGCGTGTTACGGGGGAATCCCTCATAGACATCGGGGTATCGGCGCTCTGCTTCGCGGGCCGGGACGAATCAGCCGACTCGCCCCGCGCAACGTAGCTGTCGCCCCAGTGTTTCATCGCGTCGAGCACGGGCGCGAGGGTTCGCCCCACCTCGGTCAACGAATATTCCACCCGGGGCGGGACCTCCGCGAATACCGCCCGGGAAACGATGCCGTGCGCCTCAAGCTCCCGAAGCTGCAGCGTCAGCGATCGTTGCGTGACGCCGCCGATGGCCGTGCGAAGCGCGCCGAATCGTTTCGTACCACTGAGCAGATAGTGGATGATCAACGGCTTCCACTTTCCGCCGATGACGTCGACCGTTGCCTCTACCGTGCAGCGGTATGCGTTCGTATTGGGTTTCTCCATCGGCCAATAGTATAAAAATTTACCCTATATATCAAACTCGTACTTACTTGCCATCGATATCCCTGCAACCCAGAATTTTCCGGGCGGCGGTCAAGACCGCACGGCATGCCCCAGTTGCAGGAAACCCATCGGAGCAAGACAGATGAAAGCAGTGTTCTACGAGCGTCAAGGTGCCGCCCGGGATGTCCTGATCGTCGGCGAATTGCCGACGCAGGCGCCCGGACCGAACGAAGTACGCGTCCGCGTCCATGTTTCCGGACTGAATCCGACTGACGTGAAAGCGCGTTCCGGGTTCTCCTCCGCGATGCCCTTCCCTCGCATCACGCCTCACCAGGACGGCGCAGGCATCGTCGATGCGGTCGGCCCCGGCGTATCGCCGGACCGGCTCGGCGAGCGGGTCTGGATCTACGAGGCGCAATTCGGCCGCGCCGCCGGCACGGCGGCCGAATACGTCGTCGTTCCGTCAAGCCATGCGGTTCGCCTGCCGGACCATGTGTCGTTCGACGTGGGCGCGTCACTCGGCATTCCGGCCTTGACAGCGCATCGTTGCCTGTTCGCCGACGGCAGCCTGGCGGGACGACCGGTACTGGTTCACGGCGGCGCGGGGGTCGTCGGCACCGCCGCGATCCTGCTGGCGAAATGGGCGGGCGCGTGGGTGGCGACATCGGTCAGGAACGCCGAACAGGCTGCCGTCGCACGCGCGAACGGCGCGGATCTGGTCATCGACCGGCACGCCGCGGATGGCGCACGCGTCATGCTCGATGCAACCGGCGGGCGCGGGATCGACCGTATCGTCGACGTCGACCTGAAAGCCAACCTCGACCTTGATCTTGCCTGCTTGTCGCAAGGCGGCGTGATCAGTGCCTATGCGACGGCCAGTGCAACGGACGCGCTGCCGGTTCCGCTGCTGAAGGCCATGATGCACGGCTGCGTACTGCGTTTCGTCTATATCTATCACGTGCCCGGCGAAGCCAAGCAGGCTGCCATCCGCGACATCGACGCATGCGTCGCAGCGGGCGCCTACTCGCCCCGAATCGGCATGAAGGTGCCACTGACCCAGGTGATCGATGCGCACGAAGCGCTGGAATCGGGCCAGGTCATCGGCAAGGTGCTGGTACACAACTGATTCGGCTTCGATCAGCCCTGGCCGGCGCTCGTCGACACGTGCGTCAAGTCGCTCGCATGGCGTGCTCGACGAGCCCGCGCAGTCGCCGTCGAGCCCACCGGTGCCGGGTCATCTCCCACCGCCCGTCGCCGCTCGCGCATCCCTCCCCCGCCCCTTCCTGCCGGACAACGCCCCCAACGCATTCCGGTCGGCCTCCAGCTGAATCCGCATGTGCTGGAGAAACACCCGCGCGTTCTCCGACATCGGCGTGCCGGG
>STHB01006324.1:0-15581 GCA_018908115.1 Anopheles rivulorum | reverse complement strand
GCACAACCACTTTCCCCTGCAGGGAACCTTGTAGCGTCAGTGATTCCGTCACATTGAACCAATCCAAACCGTCCGGAAATTCGGCCGTCACACTTTTCCCATCCCGATCGGCAACCTTCAGATAGTCCAGCACAAGTTTTTGCCGTTTAGCTGCGTTAGTTCCGGCCGCAAGCAGATCGTCCGCCAGCTGATTGCTGTTGCAGGCCAAGACCTCCATCATGTCCTGACCTTCGGGCGATGAGCTCATTCTGGAACCTATTTTGACGACGTTGGGAAGGAAATCGGGAAGACACTGGGTAAGATGATGATAGTTTCGGGAGTGTTCACAAACTGCGGCTTTTGTTTTGATCAGTGACGTTTTGTGTTGGAATGCAACGGTTTGACGGATCGCAGCAACCCGCGAGAAACGTCCCAAAACAACAAACAGTGCCATGCGTGTTTTGGGGTTGCTTGCCTACTGGTGACCGATGCCGGTGGTAGAATAACAGTGATGCAGTGAAGCGGGCGAGGTATGGAAAAGTTTTACAATCTTTTGTTGTAGTTGAAAAGTATATTGTACGTTGTATAAATTTGCTTCTTCTTTACAGTGTTTCACAAACAGAATGTCACAAGCTAGCACAACCGGAGAATGCAAACTATCGCACTACGACGTTTTGAATGTCGCTCAAAATGCCTCTCTAGAGGAAATTCGAAAATCTTATCAAGCTCTAGCCCTGCGATACCACCCGGACAAAAGAGCAAATAATCTACCGGAACCCGACGACGAATCGGACCACTTCATTCGTATTGATCAGGCTTGGAAAACATTGCGGGACGATGGGCTGCGACGAATCTATGATGCCGAACTGATGCAACAGACAGAGGAATATTTCGTGAACGAAATTCTCACGGATGCGGATTTTGAACGCGACGAAGAGGGAAAGTTTTGTTTCCATACGTGCCGCTGTGGTGGATATTATATTCTACCGGAGAAAACCTCCACCAATGATCCAATTTTTGTTTCATGTGACGAATGTTCTCTAGTGGTACAGGTCAATCTAGCGAAAAAAAACTAATATTGCATTGGAATATGGATGTAACATTAGTTTTCGATCATTTATACCTATTTATATATACGAAAGAAATAGCGCACGATATTAAAACTTACCGTTTTCATGATTGCCGATTGTATGCATCTTCCGAACTGATCGTTTCTAACCTGCATATGTATGTATCTTGGCAGACACGAAACGTCAAAAAGTGTCAACTTTTCCGTCGCGTCATTAAAAAAATTGGATCGAAAAAGATTTTCCTTCTCCAGCGAAGTAAACGCGGTTTTGGGGATAATTTCGTTGTGTAAAAGTTAGTTGCGTGTGTTCCTCAATCGTTCTCGTCATCATGAACGCATTCGGCGATAACTTCGAACAGTCGGAAGTGGACCCGGCGGCAGAGTTTTTGGCTCGCGAGCAGAACGCCCTTGCTGGACTGGAGGACGAAATTCCGCCCGTGGTTGGTGCGGCAACGACGGACACGAATGGTTCCGTCAATGGTGATCCCGTACCGAAAGCAGGTTCGTGGGTAGACGGTGCAGCACCAAATGTATCGTTGCGTTTAACCCAATGTTCATAGCAACTTTTGTGCGTCCTCGTAGATGCGTCATGCCCAGTGCCCATGTTCCGCCCATTCGTCGTAGTGCTAGGGTGCTAGGAATAATCGGTACATTAGTCATCCATCGGAGGGGCAATGTAGGGTTACCGATTGCATCCTCTTATGAATGTGCAATGGACCATGTTTGAAATCATCCCCAAAAGCTTGACACATACTGTGGCTCAAGCATTTCATTCGTGTTGGCCTGTCGTTTGCTTCGTTAATCCAATTAACAAGTATGACACCAAAAAGTGTGGTCCGCTGGTTCAGAGTTCCTAGTTAATAGCGACGGAAGATGTTTTCCGCCAACACACTAGTAGTGCTTTGCTGTCATTATTGTGCTTATCGTATTATCCGGCCCATACCACGTACCGCACACACAAGCATTGTTGTTATATGTAAAAGCTTATCTACATTTTCGCACAGCCTCCTCCGATGCTTTGTTGTTCGTTATGTTTTCTGATGCCATGCCATTTCGGATGTAACGAACATGTTCTATGTCTTCGATGGTGTGCCTGATTGCCTGTCCGTAGCCTCCAAAAAACTTGATTGTTGTACGAATCGTCATTTTCACTATCATCCACCATTAGGCGAATGTGGTTAAAATGTATTTTCATCACAATCCATACGTGTTATTTACCGATGGCCAATAATTTCCGTGCTGCGGGAAAGAGCATGTAATTTTTCTAATCTAATTTTTGTTCGTTTCATGTTTTCTTTTATTCTTTCTTTTTTCCGGATACATATCAACACACTCCTCTCACGCCTTACTGCGGGCCACATTGAACGAACTGTTTGTTTGGCTTACTTTTACTCCGTTTCGCCGCTTGTTAACCATATGATTGATATGCGTATTTCTTGTTTATACTAACGACAAACAATACTACTCATTCATTTTTGGCCCACAAATTAAAACAAAACCAAAAACCAAAACTACACTAACCCCGACCGGTTTACAACATCACAATTTTGCTAAATTTTTAAAACTCTCGAACGTTGTTCTTTTCCTTCACACACAAAAAAAATATGGGAAAACAATCACACACAATCGTACACACGAACTACACGAAATCACAGAATCGTCAGGACTCGAAAACGAGCTAAATGGAAGCTTTGAAATGATCAGTAATGCCGATGCGCAAGATCCGCCCACTACTGCCGATAATTATCACAACACAGGTAAATAAATTACTAACAACAATGGTTTACACACTAAACCACACAATAAAATCTACTACCATCTACGGGGTGTATGTAGGTACTGGAAACGGCACATTCTCTTTCCTAGATCGTTCCTCAG
Source organism: Anopheles rivulorum (assembly GCA_018908115.1). Taxonomy (NCBI): domain Eukaryota; kingdom Metazoa; phylum Arthropoda; class Insecta; order Diptera; family Culicidae; genus Anopheles; species Anopheles rivulorum. The sequence continues at coordinate 12,655 of STHB01006324.1, read as the reverse complement.
TAGGAAAGGTAGCTGCTGCCTACTTAGATTGCCGTTTTGTTCGTTCGCTTCTGTTCTAATCTAATAATTAGCATCTTCTTTTATAATATCCACACTTCAATCAAGTTATCTAATTCCTTCGGAAACGTGATCCTAACACATGTTCTCCAACGTACATATATCGTATTTATTGTTTTGTGTTCTTGGATCGTGCAATTGGATCAAAGTGCACAATGAAAGTAAACGATTTAGAATGGACGATATTGTTACTTTACACTAATTACTCCCATCTTTACTGTAATAAACATGAGCGAGAGCAGCAGTACTATTCAAGCGTCGATATAATGCATGCTAACGTTCTTTCTCGTTATATTAGCATGAAACATGAGTTACACCATTCGGCCTATAGAAAACAATGCAAAAACAATCGGAATCATACGGCAATGTACATAGAGTGCCTTGTGCTCTTGCGTTTGGGCCGTACGTTTTGCGCACACATTTGGGCATGATTTTTCAAACAAACCAAAAACACATTCACAAAGAGAAGCAACCAAACCAAAAGAAAATAACCGCTTCTTTTCTATGTTTCTAAGTAATGTTAAAGCTTACGTATTAATTGTCGTTATATGTTTCATTTTTTAGTCTAATAATGTTTGTACAAATGTGTTTCTTTTTCTCGATTCCTTAGAAGATGATAATGATGATTTTGCAGGCTTCACAGGTAAGTGTTGTAATTGTAAAAAAAACAACTATATCAATAAAAAAAAAAACTATCTTGCACCACCCCTCGGGTCGGTTCTTATTTATGTTAAGTTTTATCTTCCTAATTTGCGCCATTTGTTATTGTAATTAAAATGCGCTGTAAACATTATTGTTGTTCTCTGCGTACCTAAAATTGCATATTTTTGTACACATTTCTTCGCTGTAGTTATGGCAAACTCTTAGTTATATAGCTGCGATAATTTTTACTTTGGCAAAATACAAACAATTTAGTTTTACTATTTACCGTTGTCGGAATAAATAATTACTGTGAAATATAGCCTATTGTTCGCAGCACTTTCGTTTGCATAACCTGGAATATAGCATTAGTACAGTAACGTAATACACGAGGTCAACTATTTCAAGCTCTTTCTCCCTTGCAAAACTATTAAACATGGAATTGTGAAGCTGATGTTGCTTTGTAACTAACGACGAATTTATTCTTTTCTTTTATAACACAGTGCCAAAGCAGGTAACGGAGGAACCGGAAAAGATACGCAAGTGGCGCGAAGATCAGAAGGCTCGGCTCGAGGAGAAGGATCGCGAGGAAGAGCGCAAGAAGGACGAACTGCGTGAACAGGCCCGCAAGGAGCTGGAAGATTGGTACAAACATCACGAGGAAACGATCTCGAAGACGAAAGCCGCCAATAGGTAAGCCCATCGAACGAACGTGTGCTGTATTGGACCAACACCACCACCACTATCTCCTGGAAGATGATATGTCTGTGACTGTGACTGTGTCTGTGTGTGTGTGTGAGTGGATGCGTTCTTACAACAGAGTGTTGTTGGTCCACGATGAAGCAACAAACAAACACATACACACCAACATAATGTTGATAGCTTTGGTTTTATATTTCTAACCCACTTGAAACGTTCTTTTCTCTTTTGCTAAAAACAAAACAAAACAAAAAAACGTAATGTACTAACCAATCAACTTTTGCGCGTTTTGTTTGATAAAAAAAAAAAATGCGCCAAAACACAGGGAATCAGCCAAGTAAGTAGAACAAGAAAAGAAGAAAAAAAAACAACCAACGAACAAAACGTTGTGTTGCCGTTTGGTTTGGCTTGTGTTTTCTATTTATTTTGTTTGTTTTCTTTCATTAATTTGATTAACATTATTTGCGACTAGATTGATTTAGTTGAATGAGTGTGTTTCTTTTTTAAAAAAAAAGAATGAATTGTGCTAATATCATTTCTATAAAATATGTTTTTCCTAATTCCGAGCTGTAGTACATACTAGCTGTTACTAACGTCTGCATCGGTTGAACGACATTTCGTAATTCATGATTGGCATGTTACATGTTTCTTCCCTTTTCTCATCCCTTAGCGACATTTGTTTGGTTTTGTAAGCCTTTTACGATCGATTAATTGCAAAGTTTTCTTCATTTCCATGCGATTACAGAAATGCTGAAAAACAGTTCGTGGCCGAGACGGACGAAATCGAACCGGGAACCGAATGGGAACGGATTGCAAAACTTTGCGACTTTAACCCGAAGACGAACAAATCAAGCAAAGACATCTCTCGCATGCGTTCCATCATTTTGCAGCTCAAGCAGAACCCGATACAGGCCACCAAGAAGGTTTAAACGTGTATGTCACGGCAGATGCTCCGAGGAGGTCCATCATTCCTTTTCAGGCACAGCAACACCAATCGTTACTCTTTGGTTGAGGCATTCATTCAGGCCAGGAAAGAGTTAGTAGGACATTCTTGTTCGACAGAAAACGGCAAGGTGCAATACTGTTGCTAAGGAAAGTACGACGCATTGGTGGGCAGGAGAAAGTGTTAAAGGGCAAACTTCTTTAACATACATCATACAATAATGGAATTATTGAGGTAATATAAATAATAATTATACAGACATGGTAACGTCGATATTGCAAGATGTATAGAACTATCGATGCAAATCGTGTTGATGCTATTTAGTGAGCGAAAAGAATATAATATGATATATACATATATAATATTATACGCTGTATAAGTAACAGGTTAAAGCTGAGTACAGAATTCCTCTCACGTTAGGACTTACAAACACGTAGGTAAACACAAAACATTCATTTGCGGCAAAGCAGTTAGACATAATGGGATACGAATTGAAAATAAATGAAAAAGTACCGTGCTGAACTTGTCTCTCTCTTCGTCTAAAGTTAATGATGGTTGAAAGAAATAATATAAAGATATACGAGGGAGGGGAGGTTGGGGGGGGGGGGGGGGGTTTTTTAAATCTGATTCAACATTTCCTTCAACTCCCAAACTGTTGTTATGAAAACCATTATTATATAATTAAAGGACATCACTTTACACGAAAGAAAAAGAAATGAATGAGCTGCTGGAATTCTACGTATCTGATGAGTATCAGAGATTACTGCACCGTCCAATAAGCATTATTAGCTTCCCAGGTAATCCGTACTGCTCTTTGGTATCGTAGGTCGTCTGGAAGTCAATGAATAATGGGTATTCGGAGGACATCTAGTGTTCGCCGTATATTCTGGAGGATCTGCCGTAAGGTGAAGATTTGGCCGATGATGAATTTGCATCCAAACCTGCTGTTTGCATCACAAAAGATGCTTTGTTACAATGAAAACGCATACACCAATGTTGGGGGTAGTAAAACAAACCAACAAGACGTTTCTGTTTATTTATCAAACACTACAGCCACCGTATTTTTGTTTTTGTATCGAAAATAATTAATGTAGTAGTTGTGGTATGGAATTAAAACTCCCACTGGTACAAATATCAAGAATGGTGAGGTGTACAATTGTTTAAAAATATTCGTGCCTGCGTCTGCTTATTTTCATTGTGAATTTGATTTCAATGTACTGCGCCATGATTACTAGAAAATAGTGCATTGGTCTTGGGGGTTTTAAAAGTTTCTTTAGCTATTTTCGAGATGTGTGCCGGTGGCTTCCATTGCTGATGTGGAGAACATAGTTATCGTAAAAGTTAATGTTGGAATGAAGTTTAACGATTACTTATTGCTGTTACTAAATTAAACTGTTACTAAATGGCGTTTGTAAATACTTTGTTTTTTAATTTTATTATTAGCAAATTAAAGTTATGTAAATATATCTGTCACTAAAATGCATTACCAAAAAGGAGTAATTTCGTATGAATCTCGTTGCAATATAGCCTCTTCGTATCAGCGTTTGGGAGAAACATTTAGCTCTAAACAAACTCTGGTGCTATTAAAAAAAAAACGAAGCTCTAAACTAAGGTCTGCCGTTAGGGCATATTGAGGATACTATAGCTAAACTAGTAGCTATAATTATCTAAACCTGGTTTCCAACACGCTCTAAAAATCGGCGCTTAATGACTATCAATATTAAGTGTTAGGTTGAACTGCTATTAAAAAATACTCTCCTTCTTCAAAACGGTTTCGTAAGTGAATGGTGCGTGTTTATGCATGTGTGTAATGTTTGTTAATTGTAATGTCTCTCCGTAATCTTGTATTAGTATTGATCGTGAAAAAATAAATCGGGATTACGATGCCACTTACACATTATAACAACTAACAATGTTTGCATCTAGCAAATAGTGGTGTTTTCGATTACAATAATTTTGCATTTATATAAGTATGTATGTATATATAGTAGTTTGCTTTGTATGATTATTATTATTATTATTATTATTATTATTATTAGTTGTATGCATTTCCATATTCCCTTCTGCGTGGTTTTTTGCTTTTGCTTTTGCTTTTGCTTTTGCTATGATCGATGGCTTAACGCCGTTTTGTGTTAAAAGCGGCCACACTTTTGTCCGTTTCCGTTTCCATTACGATTATAAAATTTTGATTTAAAAACGTCTGTAGTACCAACGGGGTTTTGCAACCGATCATCCAACATCCCGCTTCATATTATTGCATCGTTACAAATCGCTTCGACGATAGTTAGTTAAGGGCGCTATAAGGAGCGAAACACTTCCTGCGTGCAAATTGCTGTGCCTTATTATGTAGTAAATCGTAGCATTGAAATTTGGTGTGCCCATTATGTGGAATGAGGTTGCACGATTCCTTTAATTCCCTTCGTTTGTGATGTGTTACACTTTTTGTGTTTAGAATAAAGAAGAATTAGCAGTGGAATTTTGCAAGAACGATTTGATTAATTTTAATTGCTGTTTTCTTCACCGGGAAGAACATACGACTATTATGAAGAGTATAAATGAGTATTGACTGTTTTGTTTTTCTTTCGTTTGCGTCCTACAGCTGCTTGTACTTTTTTGCCAGCGTCACATCCACAAGGATCGACGAACGAGTCGTATTGCTTTCTTGGTTCGATGTTTAAAGCTGTTCACACGCTCGTAACATAATTACGTTTTCGCTTGCCATAAACATTACATTACCATTTGCGCTAGTACACAGCAAACACTATCGCTAACTACTAAGGTCCGTAACACGCCCGGTAAATCGGTTCTTTGCTTCGGTGCCGTTCAAACGCCGTTCACTAATTCAATGTTGGTCCGGATTATTAGTAACTCGTGTTTGTGCCTTCGTATTCGTTAAGAAGATTAGTTATACAAACGCGGGATAATTTTACTAGCAAAAAACAACAGCAACGAAAAATCACGTCATATTTTAATCATTTTGTTTAAAAAAAATTTCATTGCTTTGCTGTACGCGTTACTCTTGCTTCGTTCGCATATTGTTAGCAACTATTATATAGCCTTAACCTGCTGGTACATTTGTTATTGGTGCATTTGAAATGGACATTTTGTATTGTGTGACAACAAACATGTGGAAGGACGCGATCGATCGTATGGGACGTAGGAATCGGCTGGGTGTTAAATAACATAATTCCTTTCTATAATCGTATTTGCGTCATCTAATCGTTTAAACTATTTATGGTATTTGCAGTAAGTGAAAGTATCCTCTTTTAAGTAAAGATTGGGAACATTGGTTCGGTTTGAGATCGTACATGGTGTATATTGGTAGCAAACTAATCAGATACCTGTTGTGATCGTACGTGCACATGCAATACAAACTAGGTGTACTAAAACTAAATGGCAGGAATAATAAAAAACAAACCGATCAGCTCTAGCATCCGGGCTAGGTTTGTGACCGTCCTCCACGTACCGTTTTTACCTAATATATATTTGATTTTTACTCTTATTCTACCTGCCAGTGCTTGTACTGTTGGGTACAACAATATCACCGTACGTGCAACCCCTTTAAAATAGTTTGCTCGCTACGCACGTCCGATGCTGTTAGCGATGCTTGTTGTACTACCCTGCGTGTAGCTATCCTACTATCATACTATGCTTAATGGTCCATTAGAAAATCCTGTTTGCATTGCTACGTATCGTATAGTCTAGCGTGTTGTTTTTTCTTCTTCTCTGTGTTTTATTGTAGTAGTTGCACTAAACGTGGCGAACGCGTAACGGGAAACACGTGCTAGATGGATGTAATAGGGAACGGGCGGGAAAAGGAAGGACTTTTCCTTAAACGGTTGCCTACCGTTACACCTTGACGTGGATCTGTATTATAACAATTACGTGCTGGTTTCACTTACACATTAGTATTACAATTGATTGCTTGTCTGTTTTGCTAGTGTTTTGCTATAAAGTGTAGTAGTTTGAAATAGTTTAATGCTTGTCATTCATTTAAATTTACCAGTAACGCTAGCTTGGGTGCTAAATAGTTGGAGTGTTTGTAAGTAGTGGATCGATTATAGTAGAAGCGATGCTACAGGCGAGCATCCGTTAAAATATAGCTATCATCTAGAGAGTAGTGTTTCCACACATTTCTGCTCCTTTTAGGTCTTTGCAGGTTCCTTTCGTACGTTTTGTTTGCGTTTGTTGGTCCACGGTATTAATCATAGCTTCTTCCACGCTTCGTAGCATAGGGAAAACGTGTTTAATTTTGTAACTGGTTCGTTTCTTTTCCTGCCTAACTCTTTGCTATCACTGGATTATATTGCCTTCAGCTTGAACGGTAAACGAACGCGTCAAAAACACACATTACATTTACTAATCGCTTTGCACGCTTTGAAACGTTAGATCATGAGTGAAAATTAGGTTTAAGTTAAAACTAAACGCAATATTGCGGCATTCTTCGCTGTGTTGCTGCTACTAGCTACACTGTGAGAAGAGATTTGTTTCACTATATTGTACGATAGCTGCTGTGCTAATTGAGCAGATCTGAGCAGATATAAATGTGTATAGCTACCTTTTATACTGTTCGTGTAGTTCGTGAAGGTTTTCGACAATTCCGGCGGCTTCTGTTGTATCAGTTAGAGATGGTCCAGTAGATGTATTTCAGATGCTTCCCAAAGCCAACAATTTCCAGATCTACATAAGAAACCACGCAAATTAATGACCTACTTTCAAAAGGTATCCCCGTGCAACTTACCTTCAATGTTACATCCTTCGAAACCAATGTACTTTATTGTGTTCCAGGACAGGGCCGACAACCCTTCGCTTGTAATCGGACAGTGTCCGACGTTTAAATCTTCCAGCGTTTTGCCGCATCGTTCGTTCGCGATCGCTTTGAGGAATTTATCCGTAATGCTCGTGTGCGAAACATTCAGCCGTACCAGTGGCATGTCGCGCAAACATTCTGCCGACTCATCGCCAACATTCTTGCACGATTCGAGATCGAGTGTGTCCAGCTGGGGACAGCTAGCTGTCAGCACGCGCACAAACTCGTCATCAATCAGTGGGCAATTCTTCACGTACAAATGCTGCAGTTTTCCCAACCGCTGTATCATTGCGTTCAGGCCGGTACGGGTAAACCGATAGTTGCCCTCGGTTAGGGTAAGGCTACGCAGGTGAGGACACTTTTCGGCCACCAGCGTCAAAATACCGTCGGTGATCGTCGATGTCGACAGGTTTATTCTGGTAAGGGACGAGTTGAGCAACAGTCGGGGCAGCTCCTCATCGTGGAAGCCTTTGTGAACGCGCACAACGTTCAGAAAGATCGCATTCTTTACCAGCGCCGGCAGCAGCTCGAGATACTCGATGTTTTTGTACAGCTGTAGATTTTTTGCTACGAACCGGATGCACCTGGGAACAGTGAAAAGATGATAGAGCACCAATTGGGAACGATTGTTGCGTGGGACTAGCAAAAAGGAGTGAAATGTGCGTGGGACGATAGTGGGCCATATACCATATGGTTGTAGCCTGTGCTTTTATACGTACGAGTGGAACAGCGTCTCTGGTTGTGGGCCAGCCCTAACACTCATCGTTGTAGCTTTCCGTGTTGTCTGCCAGTGGTTTGCACGTCGCCGGAAATGCCAAAGTTGGCAGGGATCTGGGGGCACTTGGGTATAATTGCAACGGCACACGGCAGGTGTGCGATCGCCAACTTAAAAAAATGGAACACTATTTACAACGAATATTCACGGTTGAATGGAGAAAAGCGACGTAGCAACACACGCACATAAATGTTTATAAACAAAGCAACCAAGCAGGCTGTCATTCTGTGTCACCCTGTGCCGTGGCTTGCTCTGGTTGTACAGCGGTTGTGATGTTTTCATTTATAAAATGGAAACAACACTAATATTGGTGTCATGAATGATAGCATTTCGTATTTTCAGGAAGATTTTGGTTGTTTATCCTTTTTCGATAAAAGGATTTAAATTTTAAAAGAAAACCAATACAAAAATTAAGAATGTTATTTGGGACACAATTATGTTTGACCGAAAGAAGCATTTTCTGCAGCCCATAGTTTGGCATTGCATAATAACACGAGGTTGTCAAACAGAACTTGTCAATTTGTTAACCGGACGGTAAATAATTTCATCAGCAGGTATGTAATATTGCAATATTTAGCAAATTTTGCAAGAAAATCTAACAAACATTCCATTTGCAGCCATGGCCAGTTTTGGAAGTAGCGACCCAGCCAAACCAAATGTCGATCCCGAGTTGCAGGACTTTCTGATGGCTGAAAATGAACGTGCCCGGCTCAGTGCACAGGTAGGTTCGACCACGAAAAAAAAACCCTCTCGAACGACCCATAATTACGAGTTCTTTCTTTGGCCCTCTGACTTTGTTTGTAGATTCACGAGTTTACCGACATCTGCTGGGACAAGTGCGTGGAGAAACCGAGCAACAAATTGGACAGTCGGACGGAAACATGCTTAGCGAACTGTGTGAACCGTTTCGTCGATACGTCGCTGCTGATAACGCAGCGTTTTGCGCAAAGTTTGCAAAAGAGTCAAGGAATGTAAAGCACTTGCAATGCGCGGTGCGGGGGGAACGCATTTCGGGGAGTAGTTCTTAGTTTCGATCCTAAGCATGATGGTGTTCTGTTAAATATATGTGCTTGGCGGCACCCAAAAATACCTCCTAAACATACCTGCTAGTCTTATTGAGTACTTATTTATTAGGCCGAAAGTAAATTTTAAACAATCTTAATATAGCCATAACATATCTCAAGATTGTTAATGAGGGTATGAAAGATGAATAAAACAGCTAGAAAATGTTTGTGGCTCTTAGAACTGATCATCTTGTACATGTTGTGTTAAGAAGCCCAGTATAGTGGAAATTTGCAACGTTGTACAATCAAATGTGTGTATGAGACTATTTCACAGTCTGCTAATAAAATTAGAATATAAAAGGAAGGCAAATTCAAACATGTAGGAAAACTTTCTTCTCCTTCACTGCAATCTCTGAGGTGCTGTCGTGCCTGGTTCCCAAATTTACTAGCCCGAAAAAGAAGTTATGATCGAACCTTTTAATACTCTCCTGATTGTTTCCTATACTCAATAGTATATCAAACAATAGTCAATAAGCTCAACCAAGAAGCTACTAAATTGTTTTGCTTTGATCACGCACATTGTTGTGGATGCTTCCTTGAGTTGAACAACATCAGCATTTTCCAAAACACAACAACGTGTGCACGAAGTCACTAAGTGTCCGCTCGCCAGTAAATAAACTGTATGAACATAACATCAAAACAGCTTCCTGGAATATAATGCATGTTCACGCTGGCTGGATTGATTGTAATGATCGTACGATTGATGCCTTCACCGTGCACCCTTTAAAGCGAAGTTTTAAGGCCTAATTCACAGGGTATGTAAACAGTTCACAATATATGTCGCTCCTTCTGGAAACCCCTTTGAAGAACCACAATACTAAACAATTTGTTATTTAAATTTTCCCTTTTCCATTTGCTTCTATGCAGGAGCAGTTCCATGTGCCACGGCACAATAAAATGGCAAAATCAATCAAATGCAGTTGAAAAGTCGTAAATTTGTGAAATAAATCTTTGCCTTACCATCGACGTTTCGTCGACGTTTTCACTTTTCCGCGCACGTTTCACACTCGATTGGGCATCGAAATCGTTCGGCAGACCGTTGGCGCCACACATGTTTTCTCACGTCACATTCACCGACGTGCTGGTACGGTGGCGAACTTAAGGAGCTGATTATGCAAATGGCGCGACAGGTAACGTCGTGGCCGTCTTAGGCGTTTGCACACATATCCTTGAACCCTTCGCGTATGTTAGGTCCTACACTATCTTTCCCATACGTCCAAGCCAAGATAGTTTTCCACCGGGGATGGGTGTACCGGGAAATAAGTCCCGTGATGTCGTTTAGTGGAAACATTCCGACCACACTTGTTGGCGGATGTATAAAAGCGCCCAAGAACCGACATCCGACATTCAGTGAACCAACGGATTTCCGACAGTGTAGTTTACAGCAGCATTCTCTCTGTACGTGGAATATTAGTACATCCTAACCATCTGGCAAACTGTGTCCAGTACACCAGATCCGGCCAGGTAACAAGCAAGGTAATTGTCTCCAAAAATTTAAATCTCAGTTCTGTTCTTATCCGTGGAAGGTTGGTTGGTTGGTTGGTTGTCGTGCTTGGTAATAGTGCATAGAAGAGTGTACAAGTGTGTGTGTGTGTTGAGGTCGTTCCGAGTGGTAAGTTTTTGTTCGGTGCAAGGTAGGTGCAAACGCATGATCAACATGAAATTCGTTTTGGACATGTTTACTACACCATTTGGAGAAGCTTTGCAGTTAGTGTGCGTGGCCCAAGTACTGTGCTAGTGAGTGCGTAGCCGCCTGAGAACCAAACAAGTTCTAATCGGATACATTCTGGAGCTGATGACGTCACTAAAGTTATGCCGGAAGACCCGCTGGTCTCCCGAAATCTCCGGTTCCGATGAAGTTTGGCAAGAGATACTAGCGCGAAATAAAGCAAACACAATGAGACAGTACAGTTGTACAGCCTGTGTGTTCGGCATATGCGTGCCCTAGTTTCGTAACAGATAGCACAAGTCCGCATCCTACATTGCACGCTAAGGTTTAGCTTTCCCCAACCATTCCATTGCAGATGCCGTCGAAGGCTAACGCACACCGTCCACTGGTGGTTTCCTGCGGAACTCTGGTGCTACTATTGCTCACCGCACTGTGCTCACTAGTGGATGCAAACGGATCGCTCCAGTACATGGAAACGTCCTCGCAACGCAAGGCACACTACTGTGGAGCAAAGCTGAGCGATACGTTGGCCGAACTGTGCAACCGATTCAATGGGCTCCGTAAGCGATCGGGTACGTACGCACGGTGGAAACGGTCGTTCTTGTGCGTGTCTTTTTCAACGCAAGCTATGACATTTGCATCTTTGCAGACAACTTCTTGATGCCCTACCACGAGGCACGCCTGCTGGCAAACGTTCAGAGTGATATGGAAGAGCTGCGCACGCTGCAGGATCGTTCGTCCAACATGATCAACCGTGCGCTGATGACACTGCAGCATCTGAACTCGCACGAGCAGAACTTCCGGCGCGTACGGCGTCAGGTGGTGGCCGAATGTTGCTACCAGAGCTGCACGATCGATACGCTGAAAAGCTACTGTGCCGACTAAAGACTGAACCGCTGCCTCTGTTTGAATGAAGAGCTACATGAACGTCATCGCATTGTCATGCTGCCACACTGTCTCTGTCGCCTAATTTTTGCAAAGCATTCGTATTCGATTCGCAATTTCCTTTTTGATACTATGTAGTGTACCTCTATTTCGCGCAATAAACGCACTAGAGCGCACGGACATGCTATAGCTTCCCCCTCTCAGGAAGAGTTTGTGGACTTATTATTACTGTTTCCGGACATCCGGACGGTTCACCGACCAAACCATCGTCACATTGGACATTCACTTAAAAGCGCTCTAATTGTTAATGTTTCTCTCGTACTGTATACGATTTACTTCCAGCGTCTATACGAACAACGTAGTGGATCGTGTTTGTTCTGGGAAGTAAAGCAAACTTGCACCTTTGCCATCATGTCGTCTTCGAACGGTGTCGGCAGTGGAACGTTCTACATGCTGCAGGCGTTGGTGCTGCTCTGGACGATTGCAGTAGTGTCGGCCAACAAGCGATACTGTGGTGCCGAACTGGTCAAGGTACTATCCTTCCTGTGTGACGAGTTCCCGGATCTGCATACATCGAACAAGAAAGCCAGTAAGCTCTTTTCCAAATCCAAAGGAATTGTGGTGTTGAGTTTAGATTTTCTGTTTTTCCCCCGACCCAAAGTGGACAGCTTCATGAAGACGGACGTGAGCAACGACGAGTGGGATGACAACTCGCAGCAGCAGCAGCAGCAACAGCAACAGCAGATGATAATGGATCAGCAGCTGCAATCGGTCGGCATGATGGACGATCGGGTCAGCTCCGTACCGGCCTGGATGAACATGGTATACCCGTCGAACTACATGTACCGCCACGGTGCAGGACACAACGAGCTGATACCGGCACGGTTCCGCAAAAGTCGCGGTGGCATCGTCGAGGAGTGCTGTTTGCGACCCTGCGGCATGAACCAGTTGCTGCAGTACTGTAAGAAGGCCAGCTCATATTAAGCCACCGCACCGGATCGCACGCCGTTTTTCAAAGTGTTGATCGATTAAGCTCCATTATTGAACGGATGGTCGACGGGCGTCGTGCGCACCCGATGCAGTGCCGAGGGCCAGGGAATGATGCGTACAAAAT
>STHB01006282.1:0-15612 GCA_018908115.1 Anopheles rivulorum | reverse complement strand
ACGCGTTCATGGTGTGGTCACGGTTACAGCGAAGAAAAATTGCTCAGGACAACCCGAAGATGCATAACTCGGAGATCTCCAAACGGCTCGGTAAGGAACTTTACTATTGATTTTTCTTTTATTATTAAGATGGTCATGATGAGAAGGTGAAGTATTTAAGATTTTTTTTACGATTCTTTAAATAACTCCATGATTAAAATGCAAAAATACAATTTTATTCTGGACAATTCATCCATTACGTTACGAATTCAGTTCGTGAGATCGCAGTAATTGACGTCTTAATCTGTCAACTTTGAAGTGGGTGCTTAAATTTTCGGAACTTTAACCTCAATTGATCGTAGCAACCTGCAACGCTACCAGTGAGTGATTTTTACACCAAAACAAACTGTACAACACCGAACGCTCGCCGGAAAATGTTACCTTTTTGTACCATCTGCAGCCAAATGTTGATTGATAGTGTTGTTGCGGCAAGATGTGGCCACCTGTACCACGATGCTTGCATCGGAAAATTTGCCAACAGTCCCACCGCGCCTTGCATGAAGTTGGACAGCAAACAGCTACCGAGGTGCAGCGAACGATGGGAAAACACGGCCGACCTTAGTGTGGAAGGTAATTGGCGGCGCATCTATCTCAACTACGATTCAATGCAATGCCCGAAGAGAAAGGAAATGTGGCAATTAATGGATGCATTCGCCAAGGTGCAAAAGGAACTGCGCTCAATACAGCATCTGGTAGTGGATGGAAAATGTAGCAAGTGTGGCCGTACGGGGAAGACTCTGTCGAAAAAGAAAGGTACGAAGCGAAGCGTTGATGGTACAGTGAAATAGCCATTAAATGTCATTTGAGGAAAGAGCTAAAAAAATGCAAAATTCTTTGCGAAATGTTGAACAGTCCTGGAGTAAAATGTATTGTGCATTAAATTTATCAACCATCATAAATCGATCGCAGCAGTCTATTCATTAGTGAACTTCAAAACATCGCTCAGTAGCCACAGGCAGAATGGTACAGAAAAAAAAGAGAGCGGTCTTGAAAATGTTCGTTTGTTGCAAAATATGTGCAAGACTGTTGAGCTACGAGGCCTGGCTTAGCCTCTGTGGTTACCTGTATCATCGAGAGTGTCTGGAGTGTTTGCACGCAAGCTTTTACTGTTCCTGTGCGGGCTGCAACAACTTTCAAGGCGACCCTGTGTTCGGGATGGAACGGTCAGAGCGAAACTACCGGAAAATATTTTTGAAGCGTGCACCGATCAAACTGACAAACGACACCCATATGGTACTGCTGGAGATGTTCGACGAGGTACTGGAGCTGGAGAGCCATTGGCGACGTGAAATTTTCTTGCCCAAACTTAGAGAGTTGCTGCAGCAAACTTGCCCTGGTGGACCCAGACAACAGGAAGAGGAAATGTTTGGTTGATTTTCAACCAACAAAATCATAAGTTACATTTAGTGAAAATAGCTTTCCTGTTGTGTAATATTGGAAGGAGAACCAAAAGTTGCTACTCTTGCAAGCGCCATGAGCTCTGGAACTAGAAAATTTACGGAGAAGTTTAAATAAATATTGGATCAGAAATATGTGAAGTAATTTGTCCAACCTGTTGCATTCTTATTTATTAGTAGTAACTATTTTTAATAAAACATTATTAAAGTCTTCTCTAAGACTGTTGGAAGGAAATGTGACGTAGAAGACAATATGTTTCCCAAGTCTGCTGGATCTGCTTGAGTTCTAGTAGAATTAAGGGTAGCTCTACATTCGAAATCAAAGAAAGTTTAGCGATACCATAGAGAGTTGCTATGTTCCTATGTTACTAATATGTTGCTTACAAGACTTGATAATATCGAAAGATGCTCGATATTATTATGTCGAGCAAAATGATGTTCTCCAGGTGAGTGTCCACTATCGAAAGAACTTAGACATCAATAAAAATTAGGATTTCAGAGAGCACTCTACAACTTTTGACTGTTCTTAAACTCTCGGCGAACTCCTAAAAGCATCGACAATCTTACCGATTCTCGAAAAGACTCAGTGCGGACATATTCGTGAGTGTAGATGGAGTATCATCAAACGTACCCAAAGCTATTATAGGTGATAGTGAGTCAAGTCTTTCAAGTGACGAGCTTGGTACTAAGTACTATTCCAACAGTTTCCTCGCAGCGAGAGTTGACTATTCTGACCTTGCTATCAATCTTTCTAGGGCAACATTTGTTGGCATTGCAGAACGAAAATGTATTTCTATCGTACTGATTCGTTTATGATATAAGTGATCCGCGAATATCTAAGGATATCCTATAAAACGAGGTTGGGGTTAACATATTTCGGGCAATCTACAACTTTACTGTTATGAGTGCTTGAACAGCATTAAAGCTCTCGGCAAGAACAGGTTTGTCTCTGATTTTGTGAAAAGTTCCTGTTTTTATGCATTTATCACAGAAGCTAGATGTACTCTTATCATCATTGGCCTATTACTATATCAACAAAAATCCCGGGATTTTGGATTGCTCCTTCAGATGAGAAGATTTGAAGTAGTGATGAGTGAGTAACCATAGGCGTGTGCGTCAGATACGCAGAAAAGTAGTTTAGGGTGATTAACGAAAGGATTAAAATAGAATACTTAACTCTCTATTCACTATTTTGCCTTATTCTCGTTTTCGGAACCGAATGTGAATGCCTGGTGTCAGTCAAGAAGTGACAGCTTCTTTGCCCGTTGACAACTAGACAGTTCTGGGGAAACCTGTAGACTAAGGCACATAAGGGACGTTCTTCTGGGTGGGAGTGGGCAATGATGTGTCACAAAAACGCACACTTGCTGGTGCGTTCCGCTAATGCTGCTGTGTATTAGCCTCATCGCGAAAGGACTCGCTTGAGTGCGAGAGCAGTGCAGAGAAGTGGTACATTTCACAAACAATACCGAGCAAACTGGCTGCCGCTTACTATTGCTACTGATGCACGGAACACACGGTGATTGTGTGTTCCCGGTGTCTTACGTCCGATATATACTCGACTCTGTTTGCGATACAGATCTTCGCCTGTTCCCTGAGAATGGCCACTCAATTATCGATTATGGCTTCATTTAACCAATTTTGTCGTCCAGTACTACATGTCGTCGGGTTGGTTGTGTGAGGAAACAAGATTTTTTTTGTAGTGCACAAAGGATCACTTTTTCCATTTTTATTGGCCACAAACACACACGAACGAGGTGACCAGTGTGGGGTAATGGCGTTGCGATGGTGTAGTTTATGAAAATGGTGAACAATGGAATGTCCCACAATTCCCGACAAAATGTCCCCTGATGCTGTTGCCTGCTGTTGACGGGCTCACATTTTCGGTGCAAAAAAAAAGGGATTGCCGAACCAAACAAAACAAAAAAAAAATCCCATTTTTGTGTGACGGTGGTCGCCTGTTTCCGCTTTACAAAACCACTCTTATCCGATCTAATGTCACATGTCGCATGTGCTGTGCGTCAGTACAATTCCTTTCGGGTGTCACTCCCCTTCCCTGAATTCGCTCACTCGTTCCACTTGCTGTATAGGTGGCACTGAGACACTGGGATTGATTGAAATCTTATCGAAAAATCCAACACAAGCACAGACGCTGCTGGAGAACTCGTGTTTTGCTTGCGCGAAACGCAAATGTAAGTAACGTGTTACTCGTGCCTGCGAGGTAGAGTTTTTCCGGAACTTTTTGGTCGATATGGTTGAATCGGCCTTTTCACGTGTATACCATCCCAAACAAGCCCGCGAAGACTGGGAAGGATATTTTGAATGGGCAAATAATGGAATGAAAAGTTACAGCAAGCAATTCCCTTTTTTTTTTGCGAGAATTGTTATTTTTCTCTTTTTTCATCCTCTAATACACAATGTTCTCAATACATGGTGTCCAAACTCCAGTTACAATTTATTTCCATTCACGGCGAATATTTGTTCTGATGTTCAATTTATGCTCTCCGTTTGCGTGTGTGTTTATGTAGCTTTCGTGAAAGAACCGTATAGGTATGCAAATAAACTGACGAAAGATTTATGTTTGCCAAATACAGTGGAACTAAGCATGAATGGAATGCCCGATGAAAAAGTGTCAATAAAAGGCATTCTTCCTTTCTCCTGTGTATTTTTAAACTTTAGCTGCTGCTGCTGTTGCTAGGGAGGCGTTTTTTTGTTGGTGTTTTTTGTTTGCGTTGATTTAGAAATCTGATTCACAATTTTTACTTTTAAAGTCCTCTAATGGTGGTTAAAGAGAAATTGTAACATTTTTAATGTGAAATTGTACACAAACTCAGCAATGAGAGTTTCGAAATTTTGTTGTAAAATCTGTTTTCCTCGTAATACATTGAATTATAAAACTCATGAGAATTAAGTTGAAAAATTTCCATTTAATGCATACAAAACTGTAACCTGACGATAGCAATAATAACTTCAAAATTCATGTTAAAAGTAAACCTATGTGGTGGAAGTATTGTCTGAGAAAAAATTGAATAACATAAAGGAAGTTTGTTGCGATTCAAACTTTTCTTAATTAAAGCTTTATTTAGTAAGGATTTGTACATTTCAATACAAAATTTTTTAAATTTTTTAAAAATAGTTACAAATATCATCTTATCTATTTCTCCATATTGAGCGACAAAATTTCTCCATAATTGAGCACTTGCGCTTAAATAGACCAAGACACTTATTCTATATTGTGTTTTTAAATTGGGAGAATAAACAATCAAATGCAAATACTTAAAATGATAAGTTAAATCATTTGAAAAAAGTGCCCACGATTTTATACATTTAATATGCTTGTATGAAGCATAAAATTTTAAAACATTAATATTTTGTATAGCTATTGCAGAGCGTTAATTTATAAGTAGTCAATGATGCCTACTCTCAACCATATTAGAATGAAGAAATAAAAAAAAATTAATTTAAAAAACAAAATTAAATAATTGCTTATATTCTACATATGTTATAACAATGCAATTTAAGTAATAATTTCTAACGCAGAGAAAACTAACAATAAAATTGTCTTTCATTTACATCCAGTTAAAGTTATATATATATGCAATGGGAAACTAATGGCAACAAGGTTAATTTAACAATTATAAAATTATTTTATCTTAAATAAGGCTTTAAACCAGAAAAGACTAAATAACACTCACTTGTAATACGCTTTAGTTGTGTATGACTAAGCTTCGTTTGAAAACAATATATGTTTTTTTTGTCACTCACTTTTAATATTTAAAACACATGGTTGTGCAAGCGATAACTCACATCCTGTTGCATCAGCATCAGCATTAGCAGCGAATTGCATCAGCAGCCGGCTCAAGCAGAAAAGCGAACATTTTACTTAAATTGCTCGTATTCATTTGCTCGGCAGCACTTAGAATTTTGTGAATGATTTGAAATACTTCCAAACGAACCAACCAACTCACTGTTCCAAAAGCCAGATAGCCTGTTTTTTCCCCATTTGCCGTTCCGTGACATGAGGTTGACTTCAATTTAGAAAATTGCACACACACTTTTCGCTTGAACTTTTCCATTTTCTTTTCTCCCTTCGGGTACGGCTCTCGGAACCGGCTATCGTACGGGACGCAATGAATGGCATCAGGTTTACGCCCGGTGTGGAGGCTCAGTCACAACCGGAAGGAGTGACAGCGGCACGTGACATTACGCCGCAAATGTCATGTTCGCGATGTTCCATGTTCGCGGCTTTGACACGTCGCAAGCGCTTGCGGGCGAAGGTCAATTTACAAATTTAAAATCCCTGTTAACCCGACAGCGCCGAGCGTGTGTCCTTGCGCTCGGTGGTTCTTGCATTTCTGTTCGGTGTTGCTTGTTGCTTCGCACCGATTTGACAAGCGATGGAAACGCTTGTGCAGTGCGGTGGCGTTTTTTTTTTTGTTTCCAGCATTGGCCCGAGGTTTCGTTTGGTGAATTCAATTTATATTATCATTCAATTAAAACCGATTTCGATTAAATGATGTGTTGAGAAGAGGGTTAATCTGAGGCACGTGCCGGTAGCCGCGCGCGTACGTTGTCTCTCACAGATAGGGCTTCGTACAGTAGAGTATCTTTCAAGATAGAGGAAAAATCCTCCCGACAGAGACGAGCACGCCACGCCACAGTGGTGCAGGAAATATGATAATTTGGATTAGTTGGGTTTGCATTTTATTATACCCGTCTCGAAGGGTTGTTGATGGTGCGCGCTAGCTGACGAATGTGATCGATGCGCTTCGGCGGGTTGCGCACTCATTCGCCGGCTGATTGACTAGGGGTTCAGCATGTTTGGCAACATGTCACGGCCAGCGGTCGGAAATCGGTGTTTGATGACGTGGCAAAACTTAACAGTGCGTACAATATGACCGTCCGGTTCGTGCATGGGAACGAGCACGTCACGGTGTTTGCCGAGTTTGGTTACGATGACGCTGGCGCTTGTTTCGGTGCTTTACATCCCCCATTTGAAGTGGTGTCCGGTGCACAATGTATGCACAAAAGTTTTGCGTTTCTTTTATTTATTTTCTTCGGATTCTAGTTACAGTGGAACTTCCCATAGAAAATTTGGGTTTTGCAAAATCTGTGATATGATCATATACATTCTTCAATATTTTTCACAGGATTTCGTAAACATAAATAGAATAATAACAAATTTTCTAAAATTCTTTCGTGTTATGCAAGAAAATTATAATCACTTGCTTATACCTTTAACTTCTTTTTATTTAAGTTCAAATTTAAGAGTCCAAATTATTAGAAATGTCATCAAATTTATCCATGATCCATGATCCATGACATCCATGATCGTAACGATATGATGAGTTATTCATTGAAGCTTTTCAAGTTAAACTGGAGTAAATTTATTGTTGAAGTTGAACTCATTCAATTTCCTCTTTATTGCTTAAAATTAGATAATATTTCATTCATTAACAAATAGCCAAACAATAAAGGCTTGTCGTCGTTCGCATTCAAGTGCGATGATAATCTCGGTTGTCGTACATTGCTTCTGTACACTAGTTTTGGAACAACTTCGCTTTTCAACAATGTTGACACGAACAAATCTTGGGAGTTTCGTCTCTTAACGTCTCCATTTTTAGAGATTGTATACCGAGTAGTAAGCTTTATAGTTAAATTGTTTGGAATATACTCAAGCCACTAAAGACGCAACAAACCAAATCGTAGAAACTCAATTTGCATTGTACGGATTCGAGACGCTTGACCCAATAGTCGATGTATAGACACTACTTCAAATATCCAGATTCAAAAACTGAGCGCATCTAGTTACAGGAAAGATCTACAGAGCTCCTGAGGTCATTCTCCGTTCTCAGTTGGAGAACGGAATAGTTAGCTAAAGGTGGATATACTTCACATATACACTTCAAGATGATCCAATTTAACTTGAAAAGATTCAAGAAACGATTCTAATTTGACTACCGGTACTAAAAACAATCCAGTAAGTTGTGGGAATCAGGCAGTTAAAGATATTTTTAAGATTATATTTCCATAATAAACAAATCATGTTGTTTTTCGCGTAAAAGTGCAAAAGCGCTATTTATATCCTATGTTTTTGAAGGAATTTGTACAACTCTTCAAGTTATTATGACAAATTTAACTTTTATAAACGTTGATATAGTTACTTACATTGTCTACACTGTTTTATTATTTTCATAGTTTTTTTTGTTGTTTAGTTTTCATTATTTTCTCTTTTTGTAATAGATAATGCTATTCTTGAAGAGTTACGTATAATAATGAAAAACATAGACAAAACAATACCTCTTTAACTTGCAGAAGAATTAAACCTCATGCTCTGTACATGATGCTCCTGTTGGAACACGCCAGTAACGAGTAATATGGAAACATTTTCCTGCCAGCTTGGTTTGCCGTCCACCAAAACCATGTCCACGTCTCGATGCAAAATGGAACACGGCGGTGTATTACAGATGGCACAGAACAGACACAAACATGCTGCAACGCAATGCAAAATGCATTGTTTCGGAATTTTAAAACATTATTCATAGCATTGTTATGCCAGAGTGCAGCAGCGTTGTGTGTGTGTATGGGCATTATTGTCCCGCCCTGGGAATGCCAGAACCGGGTGGCCATATTATGCAATGCCCTTCGGGTTTGGGATTCCTGTTTTCTGGATGCAAATGGGAGGAATGGGATTTGAGTTGAAAGGAAGCAGAGAGATAGAGAGAGATAGAGAGAAAGAGAGAGAGAGAGAGAGAGAGAGAGAGAGAAAGAGCGACAGAGAGATCCATTCCATTCCAAACCAACTGGACATCTGAGAGTGATTGTGTATGTGCCATCATTTACACACACAAATAGTGCCTTTTAATAGTGCTTTTGCTCGAATGGAGCGAATGGAGTAAGCGCACCGAGCACAAAAAGCAAAAAAAAAACGGGCAACACATTGTTTCCAACCGAGCGGAAGTGAATTTTCACAGCACAAGGCACACAACTTCCGGTACGATGCATCTCGATGGGAGTGGATAGATGCAGCTGGAAAAGTAGTTGGCAAGAACCATCTCCATCCAGTGGGCATCGCTGTACGACGCAAGACGACGCAAATATTGTACACCGAAATGGTATTCGTGCCAGTATTGTGTGTTGTTTTCGAGCGGTTTTTCGGACGTGAGGCCGTTGTGGGATATTGGTAGGGTGCTGGTGTAGGAAACATGTGTTGCCAGCTATTGTGTGCGATGGCATTGTGTTGGCATGTATAAGTTGCGTCCGGAAGGTTGGGTTTTCTCTTTATATCCTCCCAGCAATATGTCCTCCTAAAGATCGAACGAATGTACATTGTGCTGCAGTGGAGTTGTAATGTAAGTCGTCCTTTTCTTCACCTGTTTGTCGCATGAAGGAAATTTTGTTGCTTTACTTGGTGAATTTCCTAGAACATACACCGTACGTTTCCTCGTAGATTTTCCCTTCAAGACTAACAGGGAGAAGAAGAAGGTGAGAGAGAGAGAAAGAAAGAAGCTGGAACTGGTGAAGACAATACCTTTCACGGAGAAAATTAGAGGAAGTGCACAAGGATATCCGAGATTATTTCTTCATCCGGTTGTGACAGGACTGGCAAGGTTTTCACCTTTTTCCTTCAACAACAACAACAACAACAACAGCGAAAAATAAAAAGATGGGAAAACCGTGGCGCCATTGTACTGGAAAGTTCCCATTTCATGCCATAACCAGGCAGGCAGGAACGTTTCCTTCGTACTTGGGGTTGGCACAGGACAGGAAGGTGTACGCCAACCATGAATGTGATTGAAAAGTGCTCCTTTCAGGTGGAAATTCGCCATTGTTTGGGCACTCGTGCACAGCTCGCTTAGTCGCTCGCTCGAGAGAAAGTGCTCTTGGCGGGAATGGATACAACGCTCAAGGATACTCTCGCTCCCACAAGCACACCTATCCGACACGCGTGTCTGCCACTGTGTGTTTGCGGGGGGTGGGGGGGGGGGGGGTAAGGTGTAGGCAACGATGGCAACCGTACGGTTTGTGCATTAATAAATCGAAAGTAGCACAAATCACATGCAGCAGCGGCACTTTTGGGAGTCAACCTTCCAAACACCGAATACACCGACAATGTCGGGTACGGGTTGATTGTATTAATTAATTGCGATCATGCTTCAGCCTCGGCCGTCCAAAACCGCACCGACACAACGCACATCTAACTGACACACGCACTGTCGGATATCGGGGATAGTACTGTCACGGGACACAAAGCGAGGACTTTCCACTACAAAACTACCCACTTCTCTCTTGTATTCCCCACTCATTCATCCACCTACCCCGAAAGGACACAATTTGATAGACACATTGTCATACATTCTATGAGGTGGCGCAGATGTAATTTCTGGTAACATTACACAAATTGCAAAGTGCTCTCCAAACTAACTAACAAAACCAGTACGCGCGTACAAAGCTGATCCATGGGCACTCGTGTGGTTTTGTTTTTGATTTCAATAATTAAACGGCCTGCCATCATGATGGGAAAATGGCTGTTCGAGAGAAACATTCACGAAAATCACACTATATACGTCAGGACGATGCATTTGTTGTTTGCAAATGTGATGAAATGTAGTTTGATTGTTGATTTTAATAAGCAAAAGTTCGGTATGATCATGGTTTATGATGATTAGAACACGACTTTACATTAAATTTTGGATATAATTAGGATTTAGTTTGCAATAATAACAAAAAGTCAGTAACCAATTCAATTCTGGCCCCTGAGGATACATTTTCATTATGGTTTATGGCAATGTTCAATGGTTCTTGAAAATGACTTCAATATGCTTTTAAACATTTTTTTTCGTGCTTAGAAATTCCAAATGAAAGGCTTTTCCAAAATTTTCCAAAAAATTAAAAGGAATAGGAAAGTTGGATAACTTTAATTTATCAACAGCAATATATCACACTAGCTGAAAGAGTGTAAACAGCTATTTTCCCTTAGTTCACCTTCAAATTATTCCGTAAGTCCTAGGCACTTGAACCATATTTGATTGGTTTAGTCGACCCTTGCCGGATAAGCGGGAAACACGGATAATAGGGACGGGACATAAGATTTTCTTCTTGATAACCTGAAGAATATTGTTAGTGGCAGAGATCTTGGAGTTCTTTTAGACGACTAATAAACTTTTCGTGGTGCACTATGATGAAATTATTAGAAAGGCCAGCTGGACATTCAGTTTATTACAAGTTACAAGCACAAGACCCTTTATGCATAAAATCTTTCTTCATTAATCGTCATTCCGTCTTAACTAAGCGGATTGGTCTGTAGTAAAGATCGGTTATATAGAACAATACGTAAATAAATTTGTGTAGGTAAATAGTTCTAATAGCTACTAGGTGGAAATTGATATTCTGTTTTCTGTTTTCCAGTAGTCTGTATACGGTCCTCCATTTCACGATTATTTAAAATATAAGAAGATCTTTTGTAACAAGCTGTTTTAATTTAGATTAGTCCGTGTTTTTGCTTGTGAATCGCAGAACGGTGGACAATATTAAAAAAAAATTACAAATAATCAAATATGTAACACACGTTTTACAAATTTAAAGCATTTAAACATGGATAATCCAAATTCTCAGTTTAATGACACCCGGATAATGGGCGATCCACTGTATTTAGTACTCTGATGTACTAATTCTTGCACATTTAGTGCTACGCATACTAATATTTGAATAATTTATTCTATTAGGTACTGAAAAAGCTTTATTGTTACGGTGCAACAAATTTAGGCAATTGTGCATTAAGATCGGGAATCTAATTGTATTGGAATTTTATTCCAAACTTAGGTGCATATGGACATCACTAAACTCAGTTGATATATTCGACACACTTGAAATCCTTACGAAGCTATTTATGCTCATCGTGAGAAGTAGTTAAACTTTAAGAATTATATCGATGCCTCCAGTAAAATCTACTTCAAACCGAACACAAATTTAGTCAATCGTGATCACTTCATCCAAATGCCCGGTGAACCGTACATTTTGTTACAGCGAAAAAATTGCAGCGAATTTCCTAGACGAGCGATCGTTATGTGGCATGGATAATAATAAAAACAAAACTTCCCACACTGATAAGCGGCCACACACATTCCACCCAAAATTCAACTATTCATGTACACCGTGGTTAAGCAACTTTTCACAAACATAAGCACAAACATGATGGGATGGCTTGTAGGATGGCAAACACATTCGGCTTGCAGTTTAAAACGGACGCCCGTCGTCCAATTGTTGGGGAAACACTGTACCCAGTGCCCAGTGCTGCGTTAAGCAGTGGTCTAGTGCAGCGTTTTTGCCGAGCCAAAACACTTCACTCGGGTAAGGGAACACCAAACCACTTCACATTACACAGGTTCACAGGCTTTATAATTGAACCCTGTGGCCAACTTGCCACCAGGGAGCATAACACACACAAAAAAAAAAGCCGAGGGTTGATGCAATGGATGGCAGGATGGTGGGACAAAATGGTGCAGCGTCATTGTTGTTAAGGATGTGAGCAAATATTTGTAGTTTTGCTTGGTCGATGTCGGCGTAAGCGGGAGCCTATCCTTCTACTACTACTACCACCACCAGCACCATCGCCCGGACAGGGAGGACACTCGCATCCTCGAGCAATCAATTTCCGGAATGATTCTCATCTTTTCGCCGCCCGATCGCAGCGGGCCGAGTTTGGCTGGAAACAATGAGTGTGATTTTGTTTACAATGCTGGATAGCTGGTCGTACATAGAGGCCCTATCCCTGTGTACATACAACGATTGATTGGTGCTGCTTGCGTTGCGATGTGCACTATTTGCGCTGAAAATCATATGCTCATCGTACGAGGGGGTGGTTTTTTTCTCTGTTTTTGTAACAATGCACCCAATACCGGCTGGATTAAATTGTTTAGGCCCCGGCAGTATATTCATGTGAGTTTTTTGTTTTGTTTCGCTTTTTCCACTGTTTACGGAAAGTTATTCGCAGAGTGTTGGCGAATTTCAACGATTTTGCAAAATTAATGTGAAAACCAATCAACGAGGGAGCTAAGCCATTGAATGAGCGAGTTGTGTTCAACTAGTTCCGCTTCCGAACTGATGCATTGCTATACAAATTCATCAATACTAGTGGGGGAAAAAAGAATAAAGGTGAAATGAAGCATTGTAATCAATACCGGTGTGGGTAAAATAAAGAATCTCGACTAAATTGAGCAATTTTTCCATTGTTTTCCCTGCTGTTTTGATAAAAACCTTATTAATATACTGATTTACTAAATAGTTCCGTTACCAATGATATTGTATCCTATTATTTTGATACTTATTTATCTTGATATATATATACACCTTGAGGGCGGCCCGGTGGTGTATTTGGCAACGGCGCTAGGTCCCTAACACGACCGGACCGGGTTCAAATCCCATTCGGATCGTCCCCCCGTAGCATGGTCTGACTAGCCTGCTACGTGGTAAAATTAGTCTAATACGGCCTGTTCCGTTCTAACATAAAAATTAAAAAAAAAAAATTAAATAGAAGTTAAAGATTAAAAACTAAAAATTGACAAAATATGTACCAGAGAACCAGCACAATTTGATTGTTTATGTAAAATATTACTTCAATTCATCAGTACTTTTTGATTCAAATCTTTAGTACGTTATGAAAGTATGTTTTAATTTTAAGATCGATAATCTTTATTACAAACCGTTCCATTTTGTTTGAAAATGTCGTTTTTTTTACTTTTGGTTCGTTAAGATCTAAATTAAAGTATCTCATTTTATAATGTTTGCAAATTTAAGGTTTCCAATGCTTTTTAATGTGTTCGTAGAAGGAACTTCGAATCATATTCTTTCAACGCGACTATCTAACTATATTAATTTCCTATATAAACATTAATAAAACTCCTAATTATGCCGAGGCAAAGAGCTCATCAATAAAAGATAGATTTAAAGCTTATCACGTGATCCAACACAACGTCCTCAACATTGCAAGACATCTCCTCACCATATCGTACATTCGTTCCAATAGCAAAACATGATGACGCCATCGTCTTTGCATCACATTATGCCAACGGGAGGTCTCCAGTTCCACGAGTTCTCAGCGCAAAACAACAAGAAAGAGCAAAATAAAAAGGTACAACCGGTGCTCAACAGGACGGAACGCAACCGACCAGGCACAGCAACAGCCGGGAGGTTCAAGGTCATTAAATAACAGTGGACGCTTCCGGTTCCGGTTTCACTGTTGGATCTGTGTCGATTGGACACATTCGGGGTTTCGATCCGATCAAGTGGAAACAACCGATCGAAAATAGCTCCACAGTTGCGCAAACGAACGCGTGCGCGCTTTTTTAAGGGTATCCCGAGGGGCAAGAGATTGACCCCGTAACAAACCTTAGACCGGAAACGGTTCCGGTCGAATTTTGATAGGTAACGCCTTGTCAGAAGTTATGTTGATGGATGGGAACGTGTCACAAAATAAAACTACATTCTTCAACGACTTGTGTGTATCTGGTGAATATCATTTCGGTTGCGATGCGCTGGAAAAAAAGCTGTACGACGTTTTTTTTTTCTGTACCGAAAGCGAAGAGACCACGAGAAGGGCAAGAAGGAAACAAAAACAAGTGTAAGTGCAAAAGAAGAACTGTCACATTCTGACAAGCGCCGGAGTTGCCCCACATAGAACCCCCGTTGAAGAGGTAGAAGCAGTAACAGTGCACCCTTGCTTCCTTGCGTTTTGACAGACGGGATCAACCACACCTTAAAAATGGGGAGGCATGCCAGTGGCAGCCCCACCAAACAGCGAAGCATGTGAACATACACATACACGTGCGCATCCATATACGCGGGCGCATGCATTTGGATGTGATTTTAATGTGCTGACCAATCTGGTATGCATCCTAGGAAGCGTTGATGCATCACGCCGAGTGCAACAACATGCAACACACACCTTCCTCCCTCCTCCCTTGTCCCCCTTTTCCTTCTTCTCACGCATTCCACCCTTCACTTACCTTCAGTGCGTTCAGATCGATATCATCCAGCGAACAGTTCACGGACGGAGCCAGCATTTGGTGCGCCATTTTGACGTCTACCACCCCCTCCCGTTAATCGGCGATCTCTTTCACACGCGCTAGCACTTTCCGATCGCGCCTTCTCTTTCACTCACTCTCTCACTCTCCTCCCTTCGTAGGCGAAGGGGAGAGTTTGTGTTGCCGTGCGTCTGTCAAAATGCTGCCTACTGCGTTCGATGCTTCTGTTGTCAGATGACGTACTGTCAGCAAAAAAGAAATTAAAACAAAACAACACTACACACACACACACACACTTCTGCTTTCCTTAAGAATTGGGTTTATTTCACGCACTATTCACTGTATTCCGTTCTGCTGTGTAAAAAAAAACATAAATAAAAAACAATTGAGCAATGAAACAAAACGACACATTGGTGCTGCGGAAGCTATAACAATGCAACTCCTAATTGGTTTCGATCGAATTCGTATGTTTGTGTACAAATTATGCTCGCACAACTAAAGTGTTGCGTTTTTCTTTTACTCGCAATACCGCACGCACTTCACTCATCGCAACACTTCTCCACTGTGCTTATTGCTTTTCAACTCCTTAACACGCACACGCAAGCAACCGGCTACCAAACTTCACCAACACATACGCACACACTGCCAAAAACACGTAGCGCCTACTGCGAAAAGGACTTTTGTTAAGTATATTGCCTCGCACACTAGCGCAGCATGTGTACGGCTTCCGTTTAGTATCCTGAAACACACCCCTACACTTGCATCGCGATGTGTGTGTGTGTGTGTGTGAGCAATGATTGTTGCGGAAGTAAAATGCCGGAAGCAAAATGCACCTTGAAATTCAATGGGTCCCTCCCGTCTTTGCAGTATACAAAAAGTCCTCAAAAAGATGTGTATTTAGAGGAAAAAATGGTCATTCAATCAAAACACTTCAACACTGGTCATTCCATGCGAAACATTCGAACCAGCCATAACTATATGTTGATGTTACAGCAATACTAAGCACAACTATACACGCAAAAACAACATTTGCAATTAGGCGTTCTTAACCAATTTGCGTAACTTTTCATAACATCATTCCACTCAAGAAACACACCCATTTCACTGTTTCTTACATGTCGGAACATGTTATCACCAGTTATAAAACAGAGCAA
>STHB01006222.1:0-15646 GCA_018908115.1 Anopheles rivulorum | reverse complement strand
ATGTGTGTTATTTTATAGATATCTTCTTTTGTTTCTTTGCTAAATGCATTGTGACTTGAGATGTATGAATATTTCAGGGCGACTTTACAAATACATTAAGTTGAACAAAACATTTCCATTTGTATGCTAATCTACTAAACATTCTAAATATTTATGTTAATGTTATGATTTGATGAATCGTTCATCAATGATGTAGTAAGTTGTGCGCTAATGTCTTTGCCAAACTGTTTTCGAAAAGTATTTGCGAAAAATATTTCTTATAGGTTAGAAAACAATTGTTGTTCGAGCTCGACCTAAAGTATCCTGGTCACGGCACCATGAACAATCGTGGGTCTTTTCGGTGAATTTAGTAGCAACTATTGTTGGGGCCGACATTCCGGCTTTTTCCTTGAGTGATGAGTGACACGATATTTACCATTTGTAGCGCCAAAGCAAGAGGGAGGGCGGAAATATATTTGATGTGTATTTATCTGTTTCAAGTTGAGTACCCCTGTCACTCACTGCATGTCAACAGAAGCCATGAGTGGCTTCGTTCGAAAACGCAAGTGAAACATTTCATGTCGAATTCGTACAATTGTCTTTTCATAATAATATTGAAACATAAATTTAACATTACAACCAATGAAACATAGAAAAATGCTCTAAAATATTTTTTTTATAAAACATTGCAACTTATAAAAACATAAAACATACAAACAAAAACGAATGGCAAAAATGCCATAAATAAAAGAGTGCACAATAATTTAAAATATGAATAATAATCAAACTTCAGTGCCAAAGCCTTTCAAATCGATTTGCAAAATAGAAGATAACATAAGGTAGAAGAATGAATAATAATAAATAGAATTGTATTGTAAAACAAGGTGGTATACCTAATTAGTATGAAAAAACAGAGATTTTTTATTGCTATAAAAACGGAGTTCCCACACTGCTTCCAAAACACCAACAATCGCTCATTACGGATGACTCATTTTGCAAATAATCCATCCCCAGCAGATAGTTAAACCAGCCAGTAAGAGGTAGCAAAGCGAAGAAGTTGGCATAATCACTAAACGCACACATCAATATCATCGCTCACACATCAGGGTGAGCCGCACTGTTTTACGACCCAGCAGGAATTAATAACAATTTTCCAGCAAAAATCCTCGCAAACACTGCCCAGTCCTTTCCCTGGCACTGCCGTTATGTTGCTGCTCCAAGCAAAACAACAACAAAAACACAGCAATCGGCCACAGTACAGCCGGCAGGAAAACCCTGGTCGTTGGTCGTGCGTTAGCATTTAACGCAATTGCCGTTTGGGTAAAGTTTTATTTTATCAATGGAATAATGGAGGCGCAGGATTGCGTGCGGGTTGTTTGGCGAGCCGCGGCAAAACATTCCAAGCTGGTCTGGTCTGGTCTGGGGCACAGAAAACTAACGCAATGTTCATCTGCATGCGTGTGTGGCGTTTGGGTGGATTGAATGGTTTGTACAGGTTGGATCGAATGAACATATTTCGAAGTACAAGTGGTAATATTGAAGTTAAAGAAAACGTTCTTTGACAGCTTTATAAGCTTAGAGTATTTTAATTTTAATTTTAATGTTGTTTTTAATTATTTGTCAACTTTCAGTAACATTAAATATTTTACTCCAGAATATTTCAAAAGTATTCTTTATCATATAATTTATCTAAAATTCTAAAGTTCTTACATTACAAAAGCTTATACACACTTTAAAAACAATATCGTCCGGATACACTTTTCGGTTCACCCCCATAAGGCACGCATCATAAATTGCTCCACGCAGTACAAATCACTCAAGCCTCAATCATCTGCAGTGCGACGCGTAAATCGCATTGCATTAAACGCATTTTGCCAATCTTCTCCACGCTGCCACGAGCGGATTCTCTCTTTCTTGTGTTTTTTTTTTGTATTTGGCTTCAACGGGCGAACGAACAACATCTTTTCCCACAGATCGCTTTTCATGCGTTTGCGTGGCGTACCATACCAGACGCATGAAGAATGTATGCTCACCGTTGTGTGGGTATGGAAGGATCTGCTTGAAAAGTGTGCGTGTATGTTGTTGGCGAGTCGGACCGGGTGAGCCATAATTCTGGTAGATCATTAATTGAGAGGCTGCTAAATTAATACCTGTTTTGTGTTTGCGATCGATTCGTCTCACCTTGAACGTGGTTTTCATGTGCGCATGAAAAAATGCCGACCAGTTCTGATGCACGTGAAACGGTGAGGAAAAACGGCCCGAATGCATTCCATTTTTTTCTCTCTCTCTCTTTCTCTCTCTTTTTCGCGATGTTTGCCTGTGGTTGAGCTGTAGTTGTAGCTTGGTGCAGTATTGGATAAAATGAGTTGAAGATTGCTTTAAAATAACATTCCCGCTCGCGCTAATGAACTTGTTCGTATTTTTTCGTACATCATTAGTTTTTAGCAACACAATTAAAGTTTTTTTTTGTTTCTAAAATATAATACAATAAAAAGCTTGATTATCTAATAATTACCATAAAACTGAACATTTATACTTATTATTTATACTCCACAACATGGAAATGGGTATCTGTATACTGATACTCTTTTACTTAATCGTCATCAGAAAAGCTCTTAAATCGATGCGAAGCGATCGTAAGCAGCTTTGGCTTGTTTCGCTGTTCATCCGGGTGCTCCATGTATGGCGCTTTGCTGCCCGACTGACCGTAATTAAGATCGTAAAGTCCGCCCAATCGCAACCACCGATAGAACCATCGGAGAGGCACCAAACCGCAGCTCGAAGACAGATCTGCGATACGAAGGATCTGATGGGAGAGAAAACAACCCACCAAAAAGGGAACAGCAGTACGTTCGTCTTTATCTGCTGAACTTTACCTGAAGATTAGAGGGAGCTGTTTGCGCAAAAAAAAAAAAAGGAAAAGGAACAAGACCAAAAAAAACACACATTTTGGATGGCTCGGGAACTGGGCGCAGGGAAATATGGATCATTATTATCGATCGTACCCATGGCATAGTGTACCCGGGCACTCAGCTTTATCTGTACCGTCATTGTATCCCGTCCCGTGTTTCGGGGTGTAACGGCGCGAACCAACACGAATAAGCGCACCAGCGAGCGATGAGCACCGGACGGACAGGCGAACCGTACTGTGGTTTGTACGATGTGAAAAGAAAATTCCTCCCGTGTGGATTATGAGCGTGCGCTGAGGGTGAGCGAAGATCGCCGGCCGGTGGCTCTCGGTGGTGCAATTATTTTTAAACGCTATGGGTTGTAAATTTAGAGCACAAAATTATCAGTTGTCAAAGCAGCATCTCTCGCTAGTTCTCTCTCTCTCTTTCTCTCTCTCTTGCTTTGGATGTTCTGAAGGATTATGGTAGAAAGGTAACAAAAAAGCAGGACCAAAGCGTAGAGCGCACGTTAATGGATCGCTGTACAAGTAATGATCATTTATGATAGTTGCGGACTGCTATTGATTCTTGGTATAAAGTAAATGAACAGGTTTGCAACGCTCTTGCAATCAGTGTATGGTTTGTTATACCCAAATAGACATGTTAAGTGAAGCACAAATAAATTAAGGTAAATTTTTATTTTCAATATATTTTAGTATTTGAGGGACATTACGTATTAGATAAATATTAATTGGTCAATGAAACTTTCTCAGTCTTTCCAAGACTTTGTAATGCATTCTCAAAAATTAAATCAATTAAATAGAAATAGGAGATGGTTTCTGAGCAGGTCAATAACGCTTCTCTACTGCAAGAGCCCATTGGCATCACGATCTTATACCGTAGCATCCCAAATACTCTTCTTAAGTGTCAGTATGAATAGTGTCGTAGCATTCTGATGGAAACTTTGGTAAAAAAGTTTGACGAGTTAATAATGTTTTGAAGTATTTTGGTATTTTTCCTCAATTGCACTCGACGGTGCATCCGTGTTTCAAGGACTGCATTCGTATCATTAAACAACGGGACCCGAATTAGTCGAGTATATATTCATTTGACGAATTGTAGCTTTAAAAATGACATCCAACCCAAAGTGACGAGTCCCAATGATTCCATCCCAATCCGATCGAATTTCTACAAAATCCGTCAAATGGGATCCAATCCGATCGAATCCTTCAAGGTATCGAATCTTCTATTCTTCCCAAGTTTCCCAACACTTATCTAATAGCTTTTAATTAAAATGAACATGAAATAAATAAACATAGAAGTGAACACACAATGTCAAATGAGTTACCATATTTTAATAAAGCCTGTCAGTCGGAAGTCAAAGACCCAGGGTCTCTTGCTGAGGTGTATCTGAAGAGTTCCTTAATGATTTATGAATAAATAATATTAAAGAAATAACAAAGTCATTAACGCATGGTCGGACAACATGTCTGTTATGGACTCAAAACTCAAGTTTTTTCTCATACTTTCATCAACATACCGTAATGAAGTTTTCGGTCTTATCAATGTACTATTTTCCTTGTATTGCAATCAACTAAACTGAATTTAATTTAGCCACTATTCAACACAAAAAGATTTTTCCAAGCCAATTGGTAATTAAAGCTTACTGACTGAACGAAAAATGTCTTCACGAGCTCATCTGCATCAGTTCTGTCTAGTGCATACATTTAAGCTCCATCACAGAAGAGTTAAAATGCAACAAATTGTCTATCAACGCTGGTGCATCAAGTGCCGCAATGATGCTGATTTCCATTTTCCTTTTTTCCATCTCCCTAACGTTATCCGTTGCGGGAACCTCATCCCTCCAGGGAATGCATTCATCGATAAAGATGAACTTTAATTCGCAACTCGCATGCTTCGTCGAATGGGACATTTGTGGGTAAGCAAATGCAATCAAGAATTGCCAATCCACACCACGAAAGCAAAAACTAAAATCGGAATTATGCGCAAATCAAATTACCCAGGCGCCTAATTAGTACCGTATTCTAACATTAGGGGACTTTCGTATTTAAGCAGAAGCTTCACCTTCTGTGGTGGATGCTATCGCTCACCGCAGTGCTCAAACCGTCCACATCCGCATCGTACAGACATTGGCGTCTTCCCGGTGGAGAAGAATGTCGCTGATGGTTCCCCTTACAGACAGTTGGCTGGTACGGAACTAATCAAAGTTCGTGCAGTTTTCGATCTACTTTTAGGGAAACGTTTTCGGGCTCGGGATGCTTTGTAGCCCACCACGTACGCTCGGTCGAAGTGTGTGAGCAGTTTCTGCCTGCACACTGCACGGCTGGTGGTTCGATTTTTCGGCTGCGTTTTTTTAAGGTCACAAGCCCACAAGAGGTCAGCTCTCGGTTCGTTCGTTCACTCACTTTAGCACTTACTTTCAGCAGCAGCGTCTCAAGCCGTTCAAGTGCAAGTGCCAAGTATGTTGCCGTGCCACTGCGAAGGCGTCGATACCACGCTCGCTAATACCCCGATTGACTGTAAAACACACGGCGCAAGCTCAATTAAGATCCGGTGGAACGTTCCTTGCCAGTCGCGGTAGTGGCGACCGTACGGCGACCGGGCGCGACCTGTTCCCGGTCTTAACTGATCGCAAACGAAGAAGCCGAAGACGAGCATCGACGATGGCGGTGAGGGCGCACTCTCGAAAGGAGATTGTTTGGTGCTGGCAGGGTGAAACGCATTGCCAGTAAGCATTGCCCACAGCACACGACCCTCACCACAGCTGTGAGCTTTAAATGCAAAAAAAGGATAGACTTTTCGAAAGAAAGCAGCACTGGTGGTAGATGAAACATGAAAGTCACAGCAATTCACTGTCGCTCGATGGGTGAGCATGTACGCCACTGACAACGACACCTAGGCAGGCGAGGAAGAAATGTCACCCGTGTGGTGCATGGTGGTCGCTTGCATACTTGCCTTCGCAAAAAGGGATTAGGGCGAAGAAAAATGAGCATCTCGGCGATGGCTACACGCATCGGGCGACGTGTGTCGACAGGGAAATTTATACAACTGTCACCAACGCCACTTTAGGGTGGAGTGAGCCGACGTCCACCGGCCAGCTGGCTAGTGGTTGTCTATTCGTTTGTCTGTCTATTATTTTTTATTATTTTTTGCAACTTGGTTGTTGGAACCTATGGTTGCAAATAAAATATTCAACTACTTTCATGTTTTGCAATAAGAAAAGCTGAAGGGAAAAGTTATACTGGAACCAATATGGTACACCACAATAGTAATTGATTACTTTATAGTTTTTCTCTTCTAAATTACAAAATATTAATAGAAACTCCACTGAAAAACACAATTCTAACCGAAGTGCCTAACAAAATTCTCACTTCTCGACTCATTTACATTCAGAACGTTAATTGCCTTCGCCCTCTAAAGCAAAAATGGAGAAGATGCACTTCCACGCACAGTTTCTCTGACCACACTGGAACAATATTAAAATGGCCAATTGGCTGGGAAAATGGTGCAGTGCTGCACCGAGTTCACCACAAGGACGAATCCATTTACCGAAAAGTTTTTGGCGACCCCGATCGTTTGCACCGATCGTCCGATCGCGTTCAGACGTTTCATTTGTACGTTTGCGTGTAAAATCACGCGATATTTGTTACAATTTTAATAGGGGTTTCTTTACGCAGGCGGTTATTTCTTTTCTTTCCCCCTTTTTTTTTTTTGTTTCGCGAATGCTCGGCACCCGAAACACCCGACGGTGCCGATTTTCGTCCCGATCGGCTTGCCGCCAATGCTCCACACCGTTTTGTTCTGTCTGTCTGTCTGTCTGTCTGTGTGTGTACGAAGGGTTTCCACTGATCGTTTGGATCGTTTCCATCGCCCCAAAGGGAGCTCTACAGCGAGCCCTCTCGGTTAAGGGATCGCTTCTTCGAGGCGATGTTTATGTACGATTGTTTTACTTATCCAGTTTTTCTCACTTCATGTTTTTGTTTGGCTGTGCTCGGTTTCAACCGCCGAATAAGTAGAATTATAGCGAAGCGAAGAGAATGTGTGCAGCGTGCGTTTGTATGCAGTGCGTTGCACCGCTGAGAGTGAGGAAATGTGTTAAACGGGTGTGTGTGTACGAGCCACAGGCAGGGAAGCGCTAGCGTTTGGTCTGTGTGGTCGGAGCGATCAACCGGTGCGACGGTATATTTGTAAAACAACCGCACCGAAAACCGCTTAACAAATGTGTTCATTTATCTGATTGTATAATAAGCCCTATTATTACTCTTCGCATTGCTATTATTATTTTCCTTATTACTGTTATTTCGGTTATTATTGCACACTGGCGTGGCCCAAGCCAACGGGACGATCGGGTTACCAGCGCTGGTAACCGCGTTGCAGCTTTTTCCCTTTTACCTTCACTTTTTGCCCCTCCGAAGTTCGTCGCCATTTTCGCCCGCGATCGCGAGATCATTTGAATCGCTGGCACGGTGATGTGTTTGCACTGAATTAGCGTACTTTTTTTTTGTTTCTTTCATTTTTGGGGTCGAAATGTTTTACAACGACCGACCCGGTCCTTGGCCTGGGTTTTACGGTGGCGTGCATCTAAGCCGCGTGCAGTTTTACTTTCCTTTTGGACGACGGCATGCAAGTTGCATGGGTTTTCGCGCCCGACATGCGACCGGGCATCGGGTCAGTGCACAAGCGTGGGAACTATCGGACATTCAAGCCGGGGCGCTGATGCGTGCGTGCGCTCTCGCATGGTGCTAGGTGATTTGAGCGGTCGCAACAGCAACGAACCCTAGCCGAAGCGGACGGCTGGACGAACGCTGATTATGATGAGCGTGATCAGGAGAAGGTTCAACTGTTGATGCTTAGCGGTTAAGTGGTCACCATTTTCGCTACTATCAACCAAATTTGCTGCCCGGCCCGGCTCGGCTGCGGTGTCTGTGGTTTAGCTCGGAGGAATGAAATGTTTTCCCCCTGCTGTTGTGCAGGCGTTGATTGTAAAAAAAAAACAAAAACGGGTCAGCTTTAAACGCTGCGCTTATGAATGTGCCCGTGCGCTTCAATATTTTCACATTTCCACCACCGACAAATTGTCGCCTCGTGCTTGATCGATCGGGCTGGATCCAGCGCCGTATCGGCACGGTGCGGTGTTGCAATTTTCTCTCCGCGGGCGTTTGACATTGCAGCGTTAACACCATTAAGGCGCGAGTGCGGCACTTCTTCGCTTGAACAATCAATAAACTTTGCCGGCCGCCGGGTGACTTTCGATCTTTTCGGCACCTTTCCTTATCAACGGCCATTATCGACGACAACGCGCTCGTACTGCTTGTGCCGTGCCGTGCGCTGTTTTTGGGGTGATGGATCGGTTAGGTCTTCCATGCTGCGTTCAGTCACCCGAAGGCGGTTACGTTACTTACCAATAAAATCATTATTCGTCATTATCCTTATTTTTATCGGAAAAACGGGCATGCACACGAAAAGGTGCCGAGGTTGCCATAATATTCGTTTAAATAAAACATAACTGCAAATGATGTGCTGAGGTTTAGGTCAAACACGGCGAAAAATAAGGCAAAAAAAAAGGACGCAATAATATTGCACTAACTAAGCAGCAAGAAACCTTCTTCTACAGTACGTATTGCGTGTAGTACGAGAAAATCCTTATTTAAATGAACTTTAATAAAAAAAAACGCACCAATAATAGCATCTTTATTTATTTCATTCCCGTTTTCGCAGATTCGATGCTAACAAATCCACCAAAGGTGCCTCGAAGCTGAGGCGCGATCTAATCAACTCGGAGATTGCAAACTTGCGCGATCTTCTTCCACTGCCGCAGTCCACCCGCCAAAGGCTCTCCCAGCTGCAGCTAATGGCGCTGGTATGTGTGTACGTGCGCAAAGCCAACTACTTCCAGCAGGGTAAGTGTATTCCTTGTGTGCGAAATCAACAACAAAAAATGTGACCGACTCGGCCGCATCGGCGGCTGTGATGATATATTCCGGGAAGGTCAGACACTGCGATAGCCTTCCGATCTTTCCGCGCTTATGGTTGGCGCTGGCACGTAATGTTTTCCCATCGCCTCACACCAAAAACACGGCTGCGGTAATGAAAAATATGTTGCTGAATATTTCATGAAATCAAGATCACCTGGCAGCTGGCAGATTTTCGTTTGCTACCGTATCGATCATCTACCGATACCAGTGTACCTCCAGGTGAAGGTCGTCTTTTCGTCGCCGGTGAACGTGGTGCCAGGATCGCTATAACCTAGGCTACCGGTTTTCAGCCCGGGCAGCCCGGGTGCAAAAGCCACCAGCTAGAATTTGCAATCAATGCGGCTAACATCGGAACACGATCTTTGCGGGGAGATAAAAATTCAATTTGTGGTGTTAAGTAAATTAGCTTCGATTTCCCGCTTCTTCCGGAGCGATCAATGGCAGAGGATTCGTTTTTCTTGTAAATCAGGAAAAAAAACGAAATAAATAAATCAATACGCCATGCTGCTGGAATGATGCACTACCGCACAAAGCATAACTGCATGCACATTCGTTGTTTTGCAATTATCTTAAAGTTCTGAAAAGATACATGAAAGCAATATTTGCATAATTTGTACTTAAAACAATTATTTGTCTTTAGAATTATTGAGCCTTTTTTAACAACCAGGATTATCTGTCACATTTAAAAAACGGACTCGGATTTAGTTGAATGTTTATATTACTAAAATATTCTTTAAAATCCACCATCTGTTTCTGAAGTGTTTTTTATAGCAAAAGTTGAATTTTAAAAACAAAAATATGCCATCAATTTCAAATACATTGCAATAAAGCTTGGAGTCATATGCATCATATATTTCTACATTTTTTCAAATGTCTAGACAAGATCGACAGGCTTTAAGATCTTAAGTATTTTATGACGATGCTTATCATAGATTGAGTTTCAGTATTAGACATCAAATCGATAGACATTGTTTAAGAATCATCTGAGTACGAGGAACATTATTATGTGGAAAAATTAGATGCAAATAATGGTATCCGTTCTGAATACAATCTACCAGAAGAAGCTATAAAACAATTAGAATTTCATGGCAATATTCTAGTAATATATTGCAGGTTTAAAGGACAGAAGTTATTAGGAAAAATCTTAAATAAACTAATGAAATTTACTCATATTTATCACTTCAGCCTAGAAAATTAGAAGTTTGCTACGGTTCTGACTAGTCACTGTAAGTCACCGACAAATTTGAGATGGATTATACCAAAATAATAATACACAATAATTATTCCAAAACTCCGTCCTTCTAAGCTGCATTGCGATTAATGCCTAAATTCATGAAACATTCGACAAGCCAAATGAGATTTGTCTGAATTAATAATACAATGTTGTCAAGTAGAGTATGTTGTAGAATCCTAAAACAACAACAACAGGGTGGATTGAAATTTGTACATTGTAAAGTGTCTTACCAGTTTCATGTACACAATTAGTGTTCGTGGCAGTTAATACAAATAAATGTTATGTTAGTCAATGAATGTTGTTCAACCCGATACTGCCGGTTTTTTTGTTGTGAGCAAATAAGCTGTCCAACAATCCATACAGATAAAGTTTCACATGTGTCATACACGTGACAACTCTACGCTGGCCTTTTGCATGTTTGGTCAATGGAATCATAAATCAATGCCGTATCCAAGCCGTGTCCATTCTGTACAGCCCCGGGCATACAAGCTAGCGAGTCACACTTTAAGCTCGAATGCATTACGTCCTCGTGCAGGTCTGGGTCAAGAATTTGAAAACACTTTTTTTGCTCAATTTTGCGTAACTTATTGGTAAACAACCTTCTGCACTGCGTTTGAAAAACAACAGAAGGAAATCAGCTCCAAATCAAGAGCGCCAATACCGCCTTCCACACAAACACTGTTTGAGACTCCGTTTGAGACCTTCTTATTTATCACTGGAAGCTTTCCGTCACCAATCAGTCCCGAAGCCAATCTAGCTGTTTGACCACAGAATTAGAGCACCAGCAAACGGCGGTTATGCGGCCAGCACGGGTTCGGGTGATATTTTGTGAGTGATTATTTCTAGAGCAAATGTCAACCGATCGGTGGTAGATGAGACGGGTTGAACTTAGTTGAACACCCAACAAAATCGGAATCGGATTGTTCAGCTCGGATCGGAACACAGGAAAACTAGAGCGAATGTATTTGGCGCCTCCTTCGTTCGGCAGGGAACCAATTCCACGAGGGCGTACTGTTTGTGTTGGAAGTTTGGAAACGAACGCTAACTGATGCATGCATCAGAAGCCAACCCGGCAAGGGAGAAGGCATTGAGAGGGTGGCAAAATACACACGAAACCTCACCACTTTGCCCTTTACACCAGGCGGGAGGTTTTCTTTTCCCCCCTTTTTTTTGTGGTACAAAAATCAGTCAAAAACTTATTGGAAAGGTCAACAGATGAATGATGGTGTGTTGAGGTGTTGGGTCCGTGGTTCTTTTTGGGGGTGGATGACTTAATCAGGACGCGTGAAGAAAAACACACCGTCGTACCGCTGACTGATTGGTATGAAGGGGTTTTTGTTAGTGTTGCTACGCTTTATGCTGCCACTTTTCAAGGGCTGTCAAATTGTTGGATCCGTACAAATATTTACTTAGCTTCAGCAGTAATAGAGTGCTATGGATGGAATGCTTCACAACGATTTATTTGTATGTTTAGTTTGATAAAACTTTTTTAATCAAACAAAACAGTTTCTACGTATTGCTGCCATTTAGTTTCAGTACTAATTGGTGGTTGACTTAATTTTTTTGGAATACTCAGTTATCAGTTCTCAACAAGACTATTAAATTTTAAAATGTATTGATGTAATACGTTACAAATGCTAAAAAAATTAAAGATTTGTATGTTTTATTTAAAGAAACAAGTACCTAAATTTGAGGCGAGATTGATGATGAATTCTTTGACACATAGAACTCATCACCCGATTACACTGCCAACGATCAAAACATCAACAGACAACCTCACTGATCGTTAGCGTTAATCCAATCACAAGCGTACGGAATTGATTCTATTATTAAATTAAACGCTTTAAAGCTCCACATCCAGCTGATGCTCGGGATGACCCGGCTCTAGCACGTGTTGCAGCTAAAACCCCTATTACAAAAGCAAAGGAAAGCTTTACATGACCGTAAATCGTCTTCTAAAATCGATCAAATGTGATTCCGTTTTACGCCTTGGAGGTTTTATTTTTGTTCAAACTCCACTCACCACATTACGCGCTGGGCGAATGGAGTCACTTTACTAACAAGCAATAAAGAAGTTTACAGGAAAAACGGGTTCAAAATTACTCGATGCGAATGATGCGTCAACTTTAATCGAAACGATACGAACCATTCCCCGAGCAAGTGCGCTCGCAAGCTGATCAGGAGTTGGATGATGACGATCGTCCGTTCTGCTGGCCCGCGATCACAACGGTTTCTAACTGTGAGCTTATAATTGAAATAAAATTGACCACACACTTGCTGTTCTCGTTAAACGAAACATTTACGCCGTCTGATTCGGACGCGAAGAGAAGCGATCGAAATCGATTCGTCATTCGGCCAAATTCCACATTCGTACCGGCTGTCGCTTGGCGCACGTTTCGATGATCGGGCCATGTCCGGGCGGCTCCAGGAAGGAACGAAAAGGAAAAAGCCAACATCCATCGCTGCTTTCCTTCCCCACAAGGCGAAAGATGTTCGAAAGAACGAAATTTCCACCGATAAGATACGGTTATCAGCTTGTGCTAGAAAATTTTAATTGTAAGAAAAACAAGGTGAAAATGAAGGGCTTCCGTTAAGCGTTTAAACGAGCTGCATTCGATTCCAGCCCAATTACAACCAACCCGTTCGCCCTCACCTGCGGCTCAACCATTATCTGCCGTTCGCAGCTTCTTCTGGCACGTGTCATAACGCTGACATGCTGTCGGTTGTTCGATACGGATGACACCTCTTCGCGGCATCAGCGCAGCTTCGCTTGCTTGCGTGACAATAATTGGCACGGGTTTCCACCACGGAAACCAATCTCTGTGCCTGTGCGAAAACTGCATAAGCAATCGGTTTATGCTGATGCTGTGCTTACTGCAGCCTGTCGCAAGTGTGCTGTGTGTGCTGTTTAACGACACGTT
The DNA here is from genome assembly GCA_018908115.1 of Anopheles rivulorum. Lineage (NCBI taxonomy): Eukaryota > Metazoa > Arthropoda > Insecta > Diptera > Culicidae > Anopheles > Anopheles rivulorum. Next base: position 2,628 of record STHB01006222.1, on the reverse strand, counting down.
GCACGGCTGCTGTTTTCTTGTTTTTTGTTGTTTCGCGCATTCGTTCGGGGTGGTCAGGTGTTCGATGACGACCTTGGTCATAATGATGAAATGGCGGCAAATTTGTGATGAGTAGTGATGCTGGCCGGTACGGTTTTAGCTGCGGAACGTGCGATCGGTGACAAGATGAGCAAGACATAAATTTACATCCCATTACCGGCACATGACGTTCTGGAAGAATGATCTCGGTGCAAGCGTGGTAGAGCTTGAGTGAATCGTTGTGAACAGGCGAAAGATTTTTAAGGACATTTGTGGGTAAATTATTGGATATGACTAAATTTTCTCCATCGTATTTTATCTAAATAAACAATTGTTTATGGTGTAAATTGTTGTATAACATTCATTCCATTCTGTCATAAATTACATTTTGTCCTGATTAGTATTTTAATTTACGTAAAATAAGCATAATAACACAAGATTTGTAATGCATCTCATTTGTTAAGTCTGGACTAAGAGTCAAGCAATTTAGAGTTTTCCACAAATTATTCTCCATTCTTTTCGGAAATAGAAAAAAAGACTGGTAGACTATAATTAAACCTTCGTTTCTTAATTAAGCTTTCGACAATTACACGACATTTTGTTACATATCATTGTCATATCAGAAGTTTAGATATTTTAATGGGTCAGTCCAACCTGTTAAAATCCAAAACAACGGTATGTGAAAGTAAGTGAATTAAGGTGCATACTGAGGCAATTTTAATTGATTGAAAACTCACAATATGCGATATTCTTTTGATCCCACCGAATCCTAATTTGATTACCAAAATGTGCTCGGAAATTGTGATTTTTCACAAACTAACAGGTTTCACAAACAAAACTTCTTCAAAACTTAATCATCATACTAACAGCATAATCTTCAATGGGATATTTTGGTGCTAGCAAAAACTAAAACGAGCGCTTTCTTTCTCAATTATATCTCCCCCATGCACATTTAACACGGTTCACACTGACAGCACAATCGAAGGACAACCCATTGTGTGCCGCTTTTACAATTTCCAACATGACAACTTATGCCCGCCGGTGTAATATTATTGTTTCCATCACGAACGATGTTTTCAACACGCCCTGTTTTAGGGTTCAAGGGATGACAGTGGATTGTAAACGCACCGAGCATTCCACATCTTGTTAAACTCGACGCATCGAAATGACAATTCACACGCATTTGAGGAAGATGCGAGTGTTTCTATGTGAGCGTTCCCATCGGTTGGCGCTTAAAACGAAAAAAAAATTCATCGAAATCGTTACGTTATCTGCACCAATGGATCACAATTAATAGTGGCTTAACATTTTAATAAACACAATTCTTCTTTAAAAGAAAAGCTAAACCTCACACAACATAACGTTTTCTTCCGGTATGAGTGAACATATATTTGAAAACAAAATCATCACAAACGTGTGATTGTATCCTGTATACGACGCTAGTGTGCCTTACCTGTAGCTAAGATAATCGTGGTTCCGGGAACAGATTGCGATAGTCGCGCTGAGATAAGTTCATGAGGTGCTCAGTTGTGTCTGTTCGCACAAACAACGCATACAATTGCGTTGTTCCGTTGCCCTTCGCCGTTGGATTGTTCCCGGCAGAGGAATGTTCATCGCGCACAACTGGTGCGCGATTGAAATTGAAGGACGATCGAACCGCACCTGCGATTGTGTACGTTCCTTCGTTCGTTCACGTCCGGCTTCACGTGCCGGGGCCACGAAACGTGGGATATTGTTCTTCCTTCACTCCAGTGAGATCACTCTGCAGATGATGATGATGACGATCAATCGAATGATCCGCGATGCCACTTCAGGCGCGGAAACGAATCTTTAGTCTTTGCTCTATTGTATCGATGAATTGATCAAAATAAGTTTGAAAAAATGTTTACAGTGTGACAATGTTTAATCTAATACTGTTTACCAATAGTTATAACAATTAGGGATATTTCAACCATACGCCAAACATTCCATCAATTCCAACCGGAACAGCATCTACTCATAAATAAAATAAATGGAAAATGCAATTTTATTCAGCTCACAGTTTACTGCGGACCTCACACGCTACTTGTAGTGGTGTTTTCCTTTCTCGAGAGACACTTCTTGCGGTCAGTTTCCTACATATCTTAAACTCCAGCGAACATGACGAATGTCCGGACATGCCACATGTGCACTATTCGCAACAAACTATCGCAACGCACGGGCAGAGCGTACCTTTGGGGATTTTAAGTGAGGCACGTCTTTCTGGTCGCGAGTCGCGCGTGCGGTCTGGAACAGGCCACGGTTTTCATCTGACCGATTGGAAGATACTGTACACGGTGCTGATGCTGGTAAGGCAAAACATGTTGACAAAGCAAGAACCATCCACCGCGGTAAGGACCCTTCCGGCTCGAGTAGTTAAGTTTCCTCGAGTGGCCCTTACACGGCACATGGATGAGATGAACCCAGCGATGCGCTGCTTAACTCCCTCAGCTAACCTACAACCGGCTTGGGCTCGACTGCTCAACAACTCCTTCAACTTCGTCTTCCAACCTGGCACCGAGTTCTTTCAACGTATTGCAGCAGCTTTTGTTTTCTCGGCGTCTTGGAGCGCTTCAAATCCCGGCTGGGGAG
>STHB01006195.1:0-15663 GCA_018908115.1 Anopheles rivulorum | reverse complement strand
GATGCTTTTGCAGACGCAACATATTGGGTGGGCTCCCTTCAGCTTACTGCACACATGCTACGTATGCAACGGGGTGTGGGTGTGCTGAAAAGAAATAGTGCTGCCGCACAGGGATGCCACGGATCGCCGCGCTTTGGACGGGAAAATCCACCGAATGGTGTATTAAATTTGTCGAAACGATTCAACCTTCCCATCCACCCAAAAGCCACCCGATCGGGATCCATCAATGGGATTCGTTTCCTTTCCTTTTGCTGTGTGCGCAAGATCAAGCGCTTGGTTTGAATGAATCTTGCCGCCTCAATTCGGTCGGCCACTTTATGCGATCCGCTCACGATCGCAAGCACGTGCTGGGCTGTGAAAATGCATGTGCACATGCGCCGGCCACCATACCGATATCGGATGCATCTCGAACACCGAAGCGTACCGAGGTGTACCGTGGATTTTTTATTTTATTTTTTGGGTGGCATCCAACCCTGGTACAGCTAGAAATGCGAAACAGCTCAAAGTGAAGAACGGATTAAAGGGAAATGGGTGAAGCAATTGCTGCATAAAATTAGTCACAGTCACTTTTAGCCGGTGGTGCTGTTTTACCTCACCATTGTTTTTTTTTCTCGTTCTTCTCTCTCCCTCCTGCCTCCCATCCCTATCGATCGTTTCGTCCACCTGCGCACGGGAAGGCAGGAATGTAAATTAAATGCCCACCAGCACACGTACACATGTACACGCCCGGGGTATATCGTGGGGTGGGGGAGGGGGAGGGGAGGGGTGGAAATAAACTTATCACCCCCGATGGGTTCGGCGAAGCAAGGGGAATGCATCTCAATTGTACCAGTGAGCCCATTGTGAAAAGTGAGTAGTTTTAAGGTAGGATCCAGAATTAAACAGAAATCGGTAGATATGTGCACATTTGTGCTCTAGCAATGAGTTTCCGTACCGTGGTTACAAGCTTTCCCATGCATCCGCGAGGCTGTGATTAAGTGCAGTATTATTAGATTGCCTCCAGTTATTGCGCTAGTGATTGCGTCACATTTGTCTACTTCGGACGTACCATTTTTATCTCAATTTCTTGCACTTCATTTGCGCCGCGCTTGCATTCCTTTATCTAAGAGATGATATATTCAAATTACAATTCTTCCTATTCCCTTTTTTTATTTTATTTCCCCTTGGAACGCCATTTTACTTTTTTGGCAAGCATTTTTAGAGTAAACGATATAAAAAGTTAACTACAACACTTCTACTTCTGGAGAAGCCCGGTACGTTTATCTTCATCACAAGATCATACCGAGTAGCAGAACCACACACACACAATTGCTACCTTCCCTTGTTCAGGTTTTATTTTCCGATTGTTCATACAACGCTCGGTAACTCTGGCAATGATCGTTATCGTGACACAACGCCCACCTTTGGTGCTTCGTTCGCTCCAGCTTGTGTTTTGGTGTATTTATTTACACTCGATATACAATAACCTCAACCTACGCGGTTCATTCCATTTATTTACAAAAAACAAAAAAACAAAACACCCTCTCAAAATGTCACTTATTTTTTTGAAAATTGTTTCCTCGATCGTGATAAGCACCTTAAACGGTGCTGTTAATTTTTGACATTAACCAACACACGCCCGGAATGGAGGATGCGTAATTGATTGCACCAACGATCGATGGCTCCACCTTTCGGTAAAACGGCAACTCACGCGTAAGCTTCACGCGAACATAATCGCTTAGCGGCCACCGAAAGTCAGCCTTTCGATTTACCCATAATCGAATGTAATGGTTTGATGTTTCCACGATTCCACGAGTTTCGACACACATTCTCCATCATCAAAATTTGCATTCTGCATTCGTGGCACGCTGCTGACCGTAAATCAATGTGGGCACACACGGTTTACACATACGAACCGTTCGTACCGGCGTACGGATTGCCAACGAAGCCAACCGGCGTATGATTGCCATGGAAAGGAGGCATTAGAGAAATGGCCAGCCTAATCATTTCTGATTCGACTGGGTGTAATAAAATGCAAACAACGGCCCTTAAAAATGAAGATATTAAGCTATGTTTCGAATTATCTATGAAATTGCCCGCTAATGGGCACATTGCCGTTAGAAATGTTCGCTTGGTGGGTGGGTCTTTTTCATAAACCCATGAAATGGTTGCCCTTCGGTTGCGGTGTGGTGTCTTTCGCATCGGACAAGTCGGACTTATACTACATTCGAAAAATGTAAAAATTGTAACAATTTCCGCTGCTTTCGCAACAATGCATGTTGTTGATTGTAATTCATTTCTTTACCATGCTTTATTGCACGTTAAGAACAAGGATAAGTACCGAAATATTTATTAGTTATCACCCAACATCAGCCTCCCATTCGCACATCGCGTACCGGGTGAATATATATAATTGTACGATCACGACCATCCGTTCCCATAACACCTTCCTTTTTTTTTTCTTTTTCGCTTTTCAATTGCATACATTTTAATTTTGCGATCATTACTACTCCATCTCATCTGCACTCGCACCATCCATCCAGCCGCACTTCGACTCAATCGATCACGGGTTTATTGGTCGTACGGAGTGATGTTGCCCTTCGCGCCTGAACGCACCGAGAACGCACTCACTTGCACTGCCGTAACGATCAAGCTGCCGTTTGGATCGTTTTTTTTTTCTTCTCTTGTTTCCCATTGAATGGCGCTAGCAAAAGGATCAATAAAATAGAGCTTCAAGGCCTCGATGCCTCCAACGCCAGTTCATTACCGGCGTGCCGCAGCTGGGTTGCTGCGATGCTTAAGCGAAGAACAAACAAGCAAATACAGTGTGGCTAGTGGTCGGAGCTAGAACACTCGATCGTCGAACGCACTCGATCGTCGTACATCTTCTAGTACTAGTTGCTGCTGCTGCTGGTCGCACTCACGACAACCAGCTCCCCATCCAGCTTCCCTTCCGGCCAGTATCGTGCATCCTCCCTCGCAACGGTCGCCCCCATTGCCCGGCAGTCGCGCGCCTCGTGAAGTTATTAATGAGAGATTGACTAATAAATAATAACTATTAAGAAATCATTTATTTTACGATGTCCAATAAATTATTGACACGACAAAACATTAAGATATAACTGGAATGGCACACGGCGGTCGGAGCTAGGAGTGCACCGGCGTGGCGAAGTTGTCTTATAAACGGACGCACGGTTGGGTAATAAAACATTTCCAATCACACTTCAGGTTTCGGGATTCGCTTTCCTGCTACGGTTAAGGGTGTTCCACGAACCGCGGGCACTCCGGTACTTGACTCGGTGGACAACGAGGGTACAACCTCGTCCAGCTAGATATCGGGGCGTGTGATACAGGGTTCACACACACACACAGAGAGACAGTTTATAGGTCAACAACTCTTTCCCGTGTCGCCAGAGGTGGACCATCGGTAGGGCGATGTCGGTGACATTACCTTCCGAAGAGCCCCGCGGAACTTCGTGTCGATACGACCACGCGAGGCGAATTCGCGGCCAGGCGTTCGGCATTCACATGCGGAGCGAGCGAGCTCCAATTAGCGAAACTCGCCACGCCAGAATTAAGCCACACGCGCGCGTACACACACACACACACATGCACGAGGCAAAAAGGGGGAAAAAAGGGAAGAGATCACTCAGCCAAATAAATCATAAATTACAACAAAAAAAAAACACGGCTTCCACGATGACTTTCCCCGGCAGGATGGTGGGCTCGAATGGATCACTGCAGGACACACAGGACCAGGACAGGTACGGATGGCGGAAAGGGGAGCAAGGTAGGAAGAGGGGGGGGGGCTTTTAGTTTAATCCATCGGGCAGCATGAAACTGGCCGGACACATCCCGGTGGTTGGTGGTGAGACACAGCAAGAGAGAGACAGGGAGAGAGCGAGTGCAGCAAACTGCATCGCCCGTGTACGGCAGTGCAACTGCCTGCGAATGAGAGCAGCCGTGATTGCCCGAAGGAATTTCCTAATGAAATTAACCTCCCATCCTCCCCGTCTCTTTCTTGTCCCATCCCCCGTCCGAAACTTCAACCTCACCCCCAGCCAGGTTTCCTTCTCTCATCCACCTTCCAAGTGCGCCTTGTATGGTGCGATGGAAGGTGACGTCGGCTTGATCTGGCGTCTGGCGAGTATCTGGTTCCCGTTCTGGTAAGCTGGCGCAAGGTGGGAAAAAGGGTTCACCAGCCTGCACGAGAACAAACTAGCGCTTTGCAAAAGGGCACCATTGGGACAGAAGAGAATTCAAACACACACACAAACACACGCACATGCATAACCCTGTGAAACCTGCTCACGTCGCACACCGAGCGTGCATGTTCTTAATTCATACAGAGCTCATACTGCTCTCCCCTCGCACCTCCCAACCTCCCTTGTTCTCCTTCCCCCTTGTGCGGACACTTATTTGTCTGCCATCGACTTTGACTTGCACCGTTGCGCACCGACCTCACTTCCCGTTCGCGTTCCTCCCAATAGCCGTTCCAAGCATAAGTACAAAAAAAGAAACCAAAACTTTCGAGCGTGTAATCGTCGATATGCATAACTATCGGCAGTAATTACTGCACTGCCAGCGCGCTATCCCAGGCGCTGCGAGGGCTTTGGTGCGGGTTCCCGATCCCGCGCACACTGTTTACATTAAGCGACGTGGCCCGAATGCTACGGACGGTGGGAACCACCCCAGGATGAACTAGACGCCCGGACCGGATCTTGAAATGGGCCGGAATCCCTCCCGCGAAACGGGGGGAGGGTGGCCTGAAATTAATCTCACGGAAGGCCTTTTTTGCTGCGGCACATAAAGCAAAACACACAAAACAATATCACAAACACACACACACACAATAAAATTGCCAATAAAGCTCGCTTCCTGATCACCTCGTCGGATCCATTGCACAGAAACTGAAAGAAATTGCTGCTGCTTTTCGCTGTGGGCTGAAACAAAGCCAAAATTGCTGAACAGCCCAATCGTTGCGATTAAACTGGGTCACCGCGCACTATCGCCACGGTTCACCCGGGAGCGTCCGATACCTTTGCCGATGAACTTCCAATCCCCGTGAGGTCTCCTGCCTCGCTTATGGTAAAATAGATAAAAATAAAACGTGATTTGTCAAACGGTGTGCATTGAAATTGATACCCGTGCGCGAACGATTCCGGCTCACGAATGTGCGAGACTCACGCGCAGCGCACGGTTTCTCTACACTCCAAAACTGGACAAACGCGATTTCGCTAACCCAATCGGGCTTGGCAACCCACGGCATGGAAAGCCGTGTTCTTTTAACTGTTGTTTTGTTCGGGTTTGTTAGTTTCAACGATTCCTTCCACTTTATTCCACCAGGATCGCTCGCGGTGGCGGTGTAAGCAAGGTCGAGATATACCGGCACGCCACGTCGCCACGAAGGAAGATATCAAGCAGGTGTTGTGTTTTCCTTCCCCAATGGGTTCCACTTTGTCTAATGCGCTCTTAACAGCCACATCCATATGCAGCCCGATCGCATCGTGAAGTTAGTACATACGGGCACGGTACGATCGCGCTACGATCGCGTATTTACATATGCAGCCCCGAAAAGCATCGATGCACCTGACCGACCAAACGAACCCAAAGCACTGGGGCGTTTTGCATATGTGATGTGATTCATCTGTGCCAAGGTGCTTGTAATTTTTTTCTGTTAGGTCCTTCCCGGCGAAACCCGTGAAGGGAAACACACGTCGCCGTGGAGAGAAAGAGATCTATTTTGCATATTTTTCAATCGTTCCGCACATTATAGATTTGGCCCTTCCATTCCGTTCGGTCATCGAACACACGCAGACCGCAATGTTAGGTGTGTCCATTAGCTTGCGGGTGTATAAATAGCTCTCACATGATCATTGAATGATGAAAGAAGTGTGCTTCATGGTGGCGTACCAATGTGGCTGCTGTACGAGAGAAAGGTTCGTCGCTTAATGGAACAAGTCTTTCGTTTCCGCTAACGATTCGATAAAGTGATGTTGAATTTAAGTGTAGAAATCAATTTACACCAAATAAAAAGACGGTTCAATAACTTTAGTAAAACACATACTATCCCATCACTATTTGTCCCTTTCATTGCGAAACGCTGTCCGTCTGTGCTGTACACGTCCTGTTACATTACTGTTTACAACCAGTTACAAGCCACCGGTACCACCACGACTCACCTTCCCTCACCTCGTCATCTTCCGCTTGCGAATCTGTCCAGACCGAGTCATTAATTCCTTTCGTACATATTGACTCTCCGGCGGGCGGGCTTGCACACATTTTTTTTTTTGTTTTCTTTTCACTCGTCATTGTCTCGTTAAATCAATCCCCGTGACAATTATGGAAGGGTACGAAACTGTCCTCGACCACTGTCGAACACGGGCTGGCCGAAGAGATTGTCACCCAGCTGCAATCGCTGCAGTGAACGTAAGTTAAGCAGTGGAAGACAAAAAACACATCACCAGACATCACCAAGAAACAAATCCATACCGATGTTGCACTAAATGTTTGCCCATCCTGTGTTCCGCGCACCGTTCAGTACGCCCATTCCCTTTTCACACAGCGCGCCTGCTTGCAATTCTACGCCTGACTAATAGTTCAAATTCTACTGCTGCGACAAGCTGAACAACAACCAGCTAATGCTACCGGTTGCCGTATTCGTCGCGCGCCCGGAACCACAAGTGGAACTGGTTCCTGCGGGATGGTTAGCACGGCCCTTGCTGTGAACCTTCCACCGCAAACCGAAGCAGTTTAGCACCGTTGAACGCGATCGCGATCAGCAAATGGCATCGATAGTGGCATCGCTTTTTATCGACCGATCGGTTGGATTTGCGACAAAACAAAAACCTTTTCCCTCGAACGATCAACAATCGATTGCAACACGGAGACTGCTCCAACATGTGTGGCAGTTGGTGTCGGAAGTTAGCGTGTATCGAATGGGGATGTCTAATAGCAAACATGGGATAACACTTAGCACACAGCCGGACACGCGCCCGCGTGACAAGAGCGATCGGACAAACACGCGGCACTTACGAAAAATTGATTTTTGCATGATTGCCCATCCGGTCGCTGAATAATATTAAAGCAATGGGAATAAAATATATAATTAAAATTACAGTACTAAATATACATCATGAATCAAAGAACCCTTTTCAGAATCATTATTACATGATCACGATCCTATCCAGCACCTAAACAACGAATACGCTGGTGACAAATTTTCCCTTTTACAACACACTGAACCATTCTTAAACGTCACGCTTTCCAAAGCCACAGAGCGGAAACTTGTGCAAACCACAACTCCTTTTCCTTGCTTTCGCTCGCCCGATGCACTCAGGATAAGTGAACATGCGAAATTGAAAAGTGAATCTTTTGTGTCTGTGAAAGCCATTGTGTGTGTCTGTAGGTTTTTACCGGCGATTATGATACAGTACAGCAGTATCCACGCTGCACGGTGTCGAAAAACAATCTTTTTTAAAGTCCGTATAGTTTGTCGGCCCTTCCAGCAAATGGTTCGCAACGGTCACCAACGGTTTCGGCACTGCAAAACCAAAAAAGAACAAGAAAACCTCCCTCTGCACGTACGAGTTCACTGGGTCAGAATGGGGCCGCCGATAAGCATCGGGAAAATTGTTCACGTCCTTTAGTCACACGCTAAATCATAATCCACCATCCGGCAACAGGCGCAACGCGACGGTTTCCAGCAATTTTTCCCAGCGTGGCACATTAACAACGGTTGGGACACGCCGCTACATGTGTGATCGGTGTCCGGCTAACGGAAAGCAACAACAAAAACAAGAAAAAAACACAACAAACCCCACGACAACAAACAAGCGCTGGCGACAATAATACAGACAATAACACTAATGATAATAATAATGATAAAGAAAACACCAACGACAAGGGTCACGACAGGGTGAAGTGGAACCACCGTTCCACGGGGTTTTGGCCTGAAATGCCAACCGATCTTCCAACCGTCAGCGGTTTCACGGCTGCGCCTGAGATTACTGCTGTATGAGTTTCTTTCTTTTTTTTCCGCCTCTTTTTCTTCATCTTCTTCTTACCCCCTTTTTGCTGGGGTGTGTGTGTGTGGGGTTGTGTGTAGATGCAAACTGGATATGATCATAGCCGAACCGTTTCACTGGGAGACAGTTTAAACTATTCCGTTGACAGTCGCAACCACCGCATTCACCAACCTATCATGTGTGCGCCTAGATCGGTGCGATGAGAACGAACGATCGCGCACGTAAGGTCATAAATCATGCCGTTCTTTTTTTTTCGAATGCTTACACTCCGTCGGTCCATCAAATGGTCAAAACTGTTCATCAACAATCGTTCGATCTGATCACCGAGCGGAGAGGCAAAGCAGCCCTATTGAACATGAACATTTTGCTTGGCAGTTTGCCAGGTTATTCAATAACTTCAAATGGAGTTCTAAAGACGCAAAGCATGGGTATATAATTGCCTCACAATAAATACTTCAGCTTCTGACTGATGTTTAGCTAATTTTAAGCAAGTAAAGTTGAGGGTTTAGTGACACTCCGATCGATATTTCTCAAACATATCTCTCATCTCTAAAATCTATGTCCATGGATAACAGATGTTCCAAACACAACAAATCTAAAAAGAAAGATTTGACCATCTACTTTCACTTATAATTCATGCATTGACTTTAATAATCCATGAAGCAGGATTTTCTGCACTGTGATGACGTTGATAAGATTTTATACACAACCTTCGTTTTATGAGATTTACCGCAGGTGGTACATTCAATAGCAGATCAGACAGGATACTAAGGGCATCCGAGCAGCTAGATTCGGCACTAATTGTGATAATAGATGTGGTATGTTCAAAGGCAAGAAGTGAATGTACTTACTTTAATTAGCAAAATTACGGAAATATAAATGTATTTTACCTCATTTTTAGCTGTCATTTAATGTCAGTATGCTTTATGTCAATAATGTCAGTGAATGTATTAAGTCGTCTCTGAAACTATCATTTTTGAGCTGTCCGGATAATCAAACATCCGGTTAAAGGACACCCGGGTAATCGGCATTTCATGGGAGCTTCTCTTTTTATTTCCAATACAGTTTCAATCATTGTTATCTTTGCTGGGCACATAATATAAAATAATATAACAAATAATATAACAACTCTAGGACAAGTTCCGAAAAGGCATTAGAACATGGTTTACAAAATCTTTATGAAGATTCGACATTGATACGATCATAATCCAAATATATCAGTTACTAAAAGGAATATCTTTAATTTCCAAGAATTTCTCCAATATATATGCTCAAATTTTGGATCATTAAAATTCATTCAAAAACTTGAAATATAGATTTTCCACGTGGTAAAGAAAGCTTTTAAAGCATTGTTACATTTACATTTGTAAAACACGTTTGATCACACGATATGTAAAGACTTCTAACCAAATAAAACATTACGAACAAGACCTAGAATGATCGCTTACCCTAAACAACTGTATCAATGGTCAATGTCTCCCCTTGCGGAATGCCCCCGTAAAAAATACATTCCAAACACCTTACTCAATCCGTCCCCATCTTCCTGTGCTCCCTTCTTCCCCTCTCTGCCCGCCTCAAATCTGATAAACCATCCATCGGTACGATAGGCATCCACGTACGATCGACCCTAAATCAATTATACTATCCGAAACGGAGCAACCACGCTGGAAGCCAGGCCAAACAACCAAACCTAGCCCAAACGGGCCGACGTGTTCGTGTGTGTGTGTTTGTGTACGTGAATATACCTTTTGCCCACCGTTCTAGCGTTGGCATTCCTGAGCGCTACACTTACACCAGACCGGGTCCCGGTTTCGTCCGAACACCGAACACCATAAATCCATCATCGTCCAATACTTCACTGAACGCTCCACACACTGCCCTGTTCAACCTGCGGTACCGCGGACGCGCTGTGATGAAGACGACCTGGTGCCCGGGCAAAACGCTCGGGCGTTGAGGAGCAGCGCGCCAAGACAGATCGATGGACAGCATGTTGTCTTGTTTGCGTTTAACATATTCCATCCCTCCACCACACCCCAGGTCCGGGGTACCCTTGCGCCCAATCGCGCCCACCATAAACGAAGGGAACGGGTTGGAGGCATCATAAAAAAGCATACGTTTTGTGTACACGCATTTATGATGATTGACCCATCCATGCATGAGATGGGATGAAGATCGGAATCGGATGACTGCGGCCCCGCGGGATCATCCCGGGTTTCGATCTCCCGCGGGACGAGAACATAGCCCACCTTCGTTTCTTCCTTTTAGCTTTGCTTTCACCTTCCTTCCTTCTATGCTGCCCAGGCCCTGCCAAAACCCGACCCGAGCACCTTCGTCGTTGGGCACGATGTTTCCCCAAGCTGGAACAAGGTGTTTGTTTATGTTTCACATAACGAGAGAAACAAACTTCGGCTTTTACGATCCCGGTGCACCGGGATGGCCGGTGGGAATCGGATGAGCAGACTTTTGGCAGCACGGCTTCGATACCAGCGTTTCGAACTGGAACGAAGACCCGAAACCGCCCGGGATTCTCACTTGTTTCTTTTTTTTTTCTTTTTGTCTTTTCTTCGGAACAATCCGTGTGCTGACCGAGCATCGACCGAGGGCACTGGGGAGGCTCATTTTATGGATCATCGACTGCTGTTTGACTTTCCATTCGCACTTCCATTGTTCCTGCTCGGTTGTTGTGCCTTTTTGTCGATCGGATCGTAACGATCGGTCAACAAGGTGATGGGACATGGATATAACAAGACACTCACACTGACAGTTGGCGTACTACCTCCCCCGTATATACGCTTCTGCACACTCGTTGTGTGCGATCGACAGCGTACACCACCTCGCGCCCTTTGGGGCTCGGTTCGACCCGCGGGCATCCGTTCACCTGCTTCTTCACCCCGGTGGGGGTGAACTTTTGGCAAACACCTCGCATCGATCACCGATCGAAGATTACGGCTTCCGATACAGGTCTCCAACGCAACGCAGAGGGGTCTCGATTTATTGTCCCGAATCGGTTTGCTGCCAATATTGCCTAACCCGTCCGATCAGCATCTCCGATCGCACGATCTCACGCAGCTGTCCCGATCGATCTCTCGCGCCTAGAAACCGTACTCGTACCGGGGCAGAACTCCTGCTGTGCTTGGCTGTTTGGTGGACACTCTAGTCGGCTAGATTTGCATAAAATCCCTTTCCTTTCTCTCACGCAGGTGAAGCCTTGCCGTCGTGCAAAAAAAAAAACGGTGAACGAAGCATAACTGGAGCTAGTTGGTGTGACTGATTGCTCGTGGACGGGTTTCGAGAGGCTCGGCGGAATATCATGTCTACGTTCACCCCGTTTCACGGTTGGAACTACGTCATATAAAGACTCCCAAGACACTCCTAGTGATCTTTATCGTGTCCGATCGAGTGACGAATGTCTCAATGTCGAACGGAAAGGAGATTATCGACAACTTCCTCCCGTATCACCGAGCCACCTGTGATGTACCTTTACAATTCATCTCAATCGAAACAGGTGTAGCTACGAGGGTGCTCCAACAAGTCTCCAACCTAGGATAATATCAACTTTTGCTGTCAAGTGTCTATTTGTTTTTGTTGATTGTATCAAGGGCCCTAGAAGTCGCAAGATCCATAAACCACCCAAAACATCGATCAATCATGTACCAATTGTCGTTGGTGTTGCCAAATCCTGACTCTTGATTGATCGGATTAAATAATCCAACGGCAACTCCATTCCATCCATAACGCACAACGCTCCGAACGGCCAAAGATGGAACTCCACGGTTTCTTCCAAGTTTCATAATTTTAACCACTCAATAACGACTAACTGTGTCATTCGCTCTAACGGTTCACATTCAAACATTAAAACAAGCTGACCGTGCTGAGGGAATGTTGGAAGCGAATCCCCAACTCGCAGCCCAGCTCCAGCCAAAGCGGGTTGACTGAATCTCCAATTTCATGGCGTCAGCTCTAAACGCAAACCCGGATCCTTCCGTGGATCGGTAAGGTGCAGCTCAAAAACACGCGTCAGTATTTGACCCCGATACGATGCGGGAATGGACACGAAACATCGTCCAGCCAAGATTCCAATATTCCTATGACAAATAGTTATCGTTAAAGATATGATAATGAAGTCATTAAGATTAAAATATCGAATTATATATCGGTTGCCCAGTCGGAGGAGGCCATGCCAGCTTGGAAGATTGCTCAGACCGTATGTATTTAGTATGTCAGCCATCGCCGGACCGATTCTCCTGACGCTACAGAACGAACGTTCGTCTAAAACACCGAACCAATGCTAATGTCACCGGAGTTGACGTTTTGTCGCGAGTTTTGAAACATTCGGCCTTTAGGTGTAACAGTGGAATGTCAAGCCTCAATTTAGCTTCTCCATTGTTGAAGATCGCCTCCCAATACCTTCAACTCATCGCTTACCGGATCGTGTAATATCACCCCTTACGACTGCACTAAAAAACACACACATTCACTAAGTAAGAACGGACCGGCAGAGCTTTTGGGAGGCCACCAGGTTCGGTCAAAACACTTATAAACATCCCTTGTGACAACTTGTTAATGTCCCAGCGTGTGTGCCCGAACGAACGATCGAGCACACTCACGCAACACACCGATTAGAAGAAGTCCCTCCGCTTTATCCGCTTCCCGGTTTGGGCGTTATTGGCCGATCCGATCCGATGGTGCGAGAAAATATGGTTTTGCTTTCACGGTACTCGCGGCGGACGGACGGTGGATTCGCGTCTGCTGGTTAGGGCTGTTCGCTTCTTCGCGCTGCCTGCTTTTATCGCAAAGCTATAAATCTTTCATAGACAAAACAAAAGAATGCATGTAAGCGCATAACTTAGGAAGCGCTGGTGCTCGGAACGGAACCGCGTGAAGGCAAACGCGAAGTGAACTTACTGCAAACTGCTTGTTGTGCGGGACCCCACACTGGGGATGCTTCAAACGGTCGTTTCACCTTCGCAGCCTATCGTCCGCCAAAGCCGACAAGCCGAACGAGGGCGTGCAAGGCCACGTGGAATTGTGGAGGTTAGGTAAAAACGGCACCATTAACTACATTTTAACGTAATAAACAGCGCGCCCCCACATCCCCCCAACATCCCGAGTTCCCTGGTTTCCCAGGTTGGACCCCAATTGGCGGGTCGTGGCAAGAGTGTAAACACTTCCCGGCTCAAACGCACTAGCAGCGCGGTATCTCTCTGACGGCGCGAAGGTGTCGCGAAGGAACGCACTTCAAATGGCGTTTGGCGGCATTCAATTCGCACTTTTTCTTTACTCCCGGCACCGGCTTTTCCGTCGTTGCGGGGTTGTCCACTAGGTAAAATATGCACTTTCTAGCTACTCGTGCTGGTACTTCAGCTGGGAAACTGCTTCGACGATTGCCAACGGACCCATCACCTTCCGGGGATGAAGCAATCTTCCAACCGGGCACCGCGGTCCATCAACTGGGCAACGTTTATAAGGGTCATCCGGTGTGGCCCGCGTGCCATCGAACCGGTCGTGCGGTACGTAGAGAAGCGTGTTTGGATTTTGGACGTGCGCTTTGGACTCGAGGGAAGAGAAATCATGTGTTTTACGGTGCGCGTTCTGTGTGCCAACTGACCTAATAGGTGAAGTAGAACACATGTTGTCACATTGTATGCGAAAACGCACCGCACATTAGTGGTCAGCATATTGGATTGATACGGAAAGCAAAAGAATAAATTAAGATATTGCCAATGAGAAGAAGCCATTCCTCGAGCTCATATTGTACCAAAAATTATCTTTATTCTAGTGCAACATTTACAACAACAAAAATCCACCTCCACCCGATAAAGGCAAGCGTACCGAGCCGGGCAAAACGTGGTCAAAAGCGATCGTGAGAACGAACGAAACCAAACATCGCGATCACGCCGCATACAGCATTACCTTGCCTCATCCGGGCTGTGTGTTTTCGTGTGTTTTTTTCCCCTCTTATTTCCAAACTACCAGACGGACACTAAATGGCTGATCCTGCGACATAATATATCATATTCCGCGCGCACGATGCGCATGTCCGATCGCGTAACGATCGATACGCAATCGCGGGTTCACCATGCGGGAACGAATGGGGCGCATATGAACGCATCCGCAGACAAGCCTTCCGTTGCGACAAAATTGGACCGAAAAAATCCCGACCCGACCCGCTACATAAATGGTAAAGGAAGAAGGTCCTCCACCTTCCAGCCCCATTGGATGGAATGGAAAAATGAACGACAGCAACCACAACAAACAAAAAGAACAGTTTGTGGCTGTGTAGCAATGATCTTTCCCGTGCTGTTCTCGCGGAACAAAGCGGAACTGTATGATATACAAGAGAGAGTGAGAGAGAGAGAGAGAGAGAGAGAGAGAGAGAGAGAGAAAAACCACACCACCAATTTCAACCTCTGCGAAAGTGTCCGTATGTGAGTGGAGCCTCCTTTTTTTTTGTTCTCTTTCTTTTTTAAAATAAATAACAACCTACAGAACTCGACCTAGACGAGGCGGTGGTCGTTGTTGTCGTTGTTCTGCCGA
This sequence comes from Anopheles rivulorum, assembly GCA_018908115.1. Taxonomy (NCBI): domain Eukaryota; kingdom Metazoa; phylum Arthropoda; class Insecta; order Diptera; family Culicidae; genus Anopheles; species Anopheles rivulorum. The sequence continues at coordinate 1,120 of STHB01006195.1, read as the reverse complement.
CAATAAAAAAAATACACACACACACACTCACCTCGGGAAGACACACTTTGGTGTGAACAAACGGTTTCAAAATTGTCTCATTAGGCTTCGATATCGCACTGGCCCGATCGTGAACGTCAAAAGCCCCGTGGACAGCAAAAGAGGGATGGAGAAAAAAAAATGCGCGTACGCCTGCCTTTCGTGTGGTTCACGTGTGGTGTATCGATTCGCTGGCACAGGCACATTTGCCCGTTCAAGTGCACGGTCGTTCCGTTCGAGTTCCGGAGTTTTGCAGGATGTACACCGCCAACTGTCGAATACCACGGGGGGAGATAAAAGGGAGGATGGCGGTATCAACGACACCGCACCACACCAGACAAAACAATCAAATCAAGATATGAGAACGACCGCTTGGAGTTCGTGCCCAGGGTCGTGCTCCGGGACGTTTGAAGATGCGTCCTTCTTGCCACCATTTTCCCCCTGTTTTGTTTCGCTTGTTCTCAGCTTAAACTTAGCTTATGCACCAGAAGGGGTCTCAAGAATCTCCAGCCGTTTTTCCTTACCCGGTGGTGGAAAAACTTGTGCCGCGTCGAGTAAGCAGAAGACGACCTAGTATCCGGAGGTGCGCGTTTGGGAGTTTGTTCGAGGTCACACCTCGGAATACGTTACGTCCACTATATTTTTCCTAACTTCACATACTGTGGCATCGTGAAAAAGAGTAATCGTTTGCCCTAAGGGATGAATTTGCTGGGTCTTTTGGATATATGAGCGCATCATCGAAGAAGAAAGCTCGTTCTCGTGTCACCTTTTCTGAGGTCTCTAATCTTGACATGTCGCTTTGCCAACGCATCTCTTAACTGCAACTCACCTCATTCGCAAAGGAAATCCCTTCAGGGTGACCGGCCGTTTCGGTGTGAACAACGTCCAGAACGGCCCACACCACCTGCGAACACCCAGGATTGGGATGGAAACCTAACGCAAATACATCACTCGATATTGCGCCTGCATCGTTACGATTCGTGTGGTTTCTTCAACTCTTCTTGTACAACAACGTATTAAGGCGAAGACTGGACACCATACCTGTCTTGGGTGAAATAAAAATATTAAAGATTTTAATTGGTATTTAGTTGATATAATAAAA
>STHB01006179.1:0-15666 GCA_018908115.1 Anopheles rivulorum | reverse complement strand
TGTTTACAATGCTTTCGTCCATTAGTATGATTGTTATGATAACCAACAAAGCAATGGCATTGCTTTTTGTCAAATTTGTAAAAAAAGTTTAAATTGAACAATGAATAATGGAAGTAATAAATCACTGGTCAAGACTCGTTACCATGCCACAAGTTTAAGCATGCTGCGATTGATGGTGTTTGAAGTGGTGTTCGAAGAGCTTCCGAATAGCGCCTAAAGTTAGGCAACTTAATGTTCGTTTAACAGAAATGAAGTTAAACGCGTGCGTTGAACTTTTCAGGGATTAGCAACTTTAAAAAAAATTTAATTAAACATTTAGTATAGAAAATGAATAAAAAAAATTACTTCCCTTTTAGTCACAATTTTTATAATCATATTCTTTTTATCTTACTAAGTAACTGTAATTGTTATTATTGAAGAATTTAAATTATTTTTCATTTGAAAATTAACAAATACTTCATTATGACCACATCATCCATCGTTTGCTCGATTTGTTGTTCAACTTTTTCATGTCAATGTCCATCGTTTACAGATGAAAACGGCAAACATGTTTGTTCACTGAACGTATAACTCTAGACCTATATCCGTGCCACTATATTTATTTCCATGGACACAATCCATGGACACGTACGTACCCGGCCGTGCCGTTTCGATTGTATCGATTTGTCTTGATCAAAAGTCTCCACCCTGGACCGGCGGAGCATTAAATATTGCGTTCTGATGAAGTCATGTTTATGAAATAAAAATTAAATCAACTTCACGTACGTCCGCAACCGTACCGTACCGTATCCCGGCAAGCCCGGCCACTTTGAGCGCTTGATTAAACTTCAACAGGTTTTTAATTGACGTTATGGCGTCGGTGTCGGTACGCAGGAATAAAAAAGGAATAAAAAACGCACACACATCCGTGTAGTATGCATGGTGGCCTGGATGCGTTCTAGGAAGAATTTAATAGGGGTACGTACGTAACGTCTGTGTCCGTCTGCTTCGTGATTGCAGTGAAATAAAAGCATTAAAAAAAGGGAACACAGATTCCAATGCAAACATCCAACAACTCCGGACCGTTTTTGTTTTTTTTTTTTTTTGGGAAAATAAAACCCCCAAAAAGGGGTTGGAATGTTACCATCGGGGCGAGCGAACCGTACGAGCTACATGATCTAACGCCACACAGACACCACGTTTGGGTGGATGCACGAACGGATTTGCGCGAACGGGAAGCAAAGTTTGATTTAACAGTTTTGCCTTTTGCACCGATCCAATATTTGCATTCCCAGTCAATGGTTGCGCCCGCCCAGGGGGGAGGTTTGATGTTACGCTCACACTGCGTAACTCCGTACTTTGGTTTATTTAACGTAACGAAACATTTTTGTTATTGTAAAAATAGAAAACAAAATGCAAGAAACAAAACAAAAAAGAGAAATGGAAAATATTGGGCTGAGTGGTAAAGTACGCGACAAAAACGGACCAAACGGTTTCCCATTGCCCTGTCTGCCGGATATAACCTGCGGGGCTAATTTCCACTGACCGGCGGCTGCTATTGGCAAAAACGCTGGACGGCGTCATAATAAAGCCTTTTGCCACATGCCGGCGGGGGAGAGAAAGAGAGAGAGAGAGGACAGACAGACAGACAGACAACTTCCCCATGCCATTGCGATTTGCAGCTACCGCAACGATTAACTCCGGGCCCGGACTCTGTGGACACGGATGCAAATCAGCCAACCTTCCAGGGTGAGAAAGAGAGCGAGAGAGAAAAAAAGAGAGAGAGAGAGAGAGAGAGAGAGAGAGAGAGAGAGAGAGAGAGAGAGTTTTCATTATCGTACACGTGCCCTGGCCCTCCAGTTTCTCACCCTCCACCTCACCCCCCCCCTCCCACCCTCCCAAGAAGGGCAGACGATGTCTTACCGTTTCCGGCCAGCGTCCAGACGCCCAGACGGTTCGCTGCTGCAACTCGGCAACGGAGAAGGTGCAATAAACGAATTTTAAATTGGAGCATGGTTTTGCCTTCGCCAACACTTCGGTGCACTATACAGCACGACCGTTTCATCCCTTACACATCCGATCCAGACGATGGTGAAATGGTTGAAACCTAAAGGAAAAAATAAAACAATAGATAGTCGAAATTCGTTCACCGTTTATTTTTGTTTTTGTTTCTCTTGTGAAAACAAATCATGAGACACCCCGTTCTAGTGGCGATACTATGTTTCGCCTGGTCGGTGAAAGTGAACGAGAACGACTCATTTATCATGTGTGTGTGTGTGTGGTTTGGTTTATAAGGTTTCCCTGCAAGTGTCTGAGGGTTTTCACTTGCTTTCCTTATGTTCCACCACATCCTGATGTGCTTTGGTTCGATATGCTGATCGGTTTTCGACCGGCAGTAAAGCTGTGGTGGATAAATGTTGCAGCCGAATGTATTCTACACTGAAGCGAGACGGGTGTGCGACCATGAGAAGCATGAGAAGTGAGCAAAATCTTTCACTCACCAGCGGGCACTATGGGAGCGAGTGAGCAAAAATTGACTTAAAAATTGTATTTTTTTGAAAAATTATTTATTTAAATAATAACTACCATTAAAGTTTAACGCAGCTTTCTGTCAAATTTGATGAAATAGTTTATTTCTTTAAAAATAATGGACCATAAAAATCTTGCTATTATTAGTATTTAAAAAACAGTTTTGTAACAGTCGTTTTTAGTGAAAATAAAAACATTTTTTGGTGAAAACATGTTTTAATTAAAATTTTGAGTTTTTATTCTTAAAAACTTTCTCGTTTCGTTCTTTCTAACGTTTTTTGTGTGTTTATAATTAAAGCTTCCATTAAATTAATTATACATGTTGGCCGAGTGTAAATCGTTCTGAAGTACTTAACATTGAAAAGAGCCTTCTGGCCAAAACAATTGGAATGCTATTAAAAGCAAAAGATGAAAACTTTTTGAAAATCTTACACGTGTCCTGCTCACGTGCTCCCAGCTCACACACGCTCACTCTCATGCTATGCTCACGTTTCTCAGCTCATCGTCTCGTCCATGTGGCGGGATTTGCTGTTTCTGCCCTCACGGAAAAGCATCATCGGGTAGCCGGAAAACATGCATACCAGGAATGTGGGGAGAACACATGGGGTTTCATCCCCCTCCTCCCCCCCCCCCCCCTTTCCTTGGGTGGGGCTTGGTGTGAGAGATGTGAAAACAGGAAATGAAAATGGGCTGGCAGGACCAAACAAAAGCAAAAAAAAAAAAACCGAAAACTTTCCCAGACTGTCTGCAGGCAGTCCCGGCTGCTGGGTGTACCAAATTGATGACGTCTGCTAAATGGTGGTGGTGGGCGACTGGTGTCCACGTGTGCCACTGTATGTGTTTTGTGGCGGCTGTCTGCGAACCGGGTTGATCCTAACGCTAAAGGATGACCATCGACATGATGCCGGAATAATGCCGGCTTTGGGCTGAGTTGCCACCGTCAGCAGGGACGATTTTCATACACTAACGGTGTATGATTTTAGCAAAAGTCGAAAATGTTTATTTAACTGTCGAAGCTTAAGAAATTGTTAATTTTAAGAAGGAAAATCCTTAAAAATTAAAATAAAATTCAAATAAATATATAATAAGACAAATAAATGCATTAAAGTTGGATATAGAGGGAACAAACAAGTTCATTATACGTGTAAGCGAAAGTTCAGCACAACACTGTTAGAAACGTGTGTGCAGTGTCGGTTTTGACTAGCATAAAGTAATAAAAAATATGTGTATCTCTTAGCTCCATAATCCCGCAAAAGTTCGACCCAGCATTCACTTCCGATCTGGCGGGATAAGAAGCAACTGCATCGACGAACTGGCAGCATTTTACCGAACCACCCTCTGCCCCTCTTCCTTCTCACTCACACAACCCGTGTGTCCGGACTTATCAGGCGCACCATGCTCGGACGATAAAGTTGCCCAGCATTGCTGCTCGCTGCGAATGGTGCTTTCCGATTGGCAAGTGCATCAAGCATCAAGGGTACTTCTAGACCACAAGACCCGACGGCATGGATGGCAAACTTTCCCCAACAAAAAGTTGGAACCCATCTGGATGCATCGGCGATGTCGTCGCACCACACAAATGGGTACGCACGCCCGGTGCACGTTCACTTTTCATCCCTTGCGAACGAATTATCCTCTTTTGACAGGGTGCCGAAGGGTGCCCTTTTTTTTGGCGGGGGGTGGCGGTGGGGGAAGGTCGGTCGGATTGGTGGCCCTTAGTTCCCGAAAACCCATCGCTCGATGACGGATTTAAAGGTAGCGAAAAGTTTAAATGAAAGTTGCCACTCATGGCAAGCGCAAAATGCTGTCAACTGTGGGCCCAGCAGCTCGGTGCAAGCTGTTTCTAGTGCCATGGTTGGTTTAAGGGGTGGAATGGGGCGAGAGAGGCAATGCATTTAATCGAAGAGGGGAAGAGAAAAATTAGGAACGAAAAATGGGAACATGGTTTATGTGAAATGTTTTGCTTGTGCAGTGCCCAAGTTAGACGTAATCAATCCTTTGACGGTTAATGTTTTGTCGTCCGTTTGTGAGGTGTTTGAAGGATTTGCTGATTTTTGTTTTTAATTTGTTTGTATAAAACCACATAAAGCTATTACTCAAAGGTTCAAGTAGTTTGGGGTTGGAATTGATGGTAGTTCTTAAACGTTTTCGAAGGCTTTTTTCAATTACCTTTTGCAATAACAATTAAATTCCTTTTGTTTATATCTCGATTATTTATTTGTAAGAGACATTTCTATTTTTTAAGAACGAATTTTAAGGAAAATTCAGTTTAAATTTGGTGCAAAATTTTAGAGATCTTTAAACTTTAAATCTGAAAACATAAACTTTTGGTTGAAGTTTTGCTAGTCAATTTGTTATGTTTAATGTTGCTATCTATTCGGTAACGGTAACAAAAACAGCAGAACCAAAATCGAAGATTCAAGTAGCGAAATATCTAACACGCCGAATAAAGTCATCTTTCCAAAACAAAAAAGGATGATTTGTTTAACATCATTGCCTGCGCATGACACCGTCCAGTTCCCATACAGCTTGACTTTATTTGAGGAAATAATTAAATCTTCCCATCGGATGACCACTTCATCCACACAATCCACAATGGCGGACAATGCACAGCAACGATTGGCTGTTCCACCTGCCGTTTGTTTATCGCATCGCTTCCAACAGGCTTTCGCTTATTATGGAAAGCAGACGCCTCGGTTCACGGCACGGTTGCGCTCAATCTCGTCCACAACAGTGACGTCACGGCGCAATAACAAACAAACAAAAAAGAAGAGTCCAACAACGCATAAGTGACGTGTCAAATGCATCGACATCCCTTCATGGGAGGGCTGGAACTTTGCCACTCGAGAGCCAGACGAGACAGACTCACGAGAACTACAAACCCGCGTGGGTGTATGTGTGTGTTTGTGTGCGTCTGGGAAGGATTCGCACCCTCTTCGCCAGGACACATGGGCTGCAATGTGTGCAGACACATTTCGTCAAGGTTATTCATTAGCAAGCCATCCATCAGTCATGCAAACGTGCCCGGCCCTGTCCCGGCCGGGGCGGTTCTGCCCCCGAACATGCTGACGAGGATCATAATAAAATGCAAATGAGCGAGAATGGAAATTTTGATTGCTCTTGTTTTGGGTTGTCTGGGCGGGATGGATGCTGGGTTGGGTGGCGCGCCAGTTTTTGCTGTCTGGCTGCCTGGCTCACTCACGAGGACAAGGGGTTTGGCGATATTTTTATCACACATCCAGGTCAGGGTGGATGTCGGGCCATGCGGACAAATTTAACCTCTCCCCCCCCCCCCCCCTCTCCCTCACGGGGATGGCATCGTGAAGAACCCACAAAACACAACACTGGGTCGTACCGGGGGTGGAATGATGCCCACCCAGGTACACAGAGGTGTAGGTGTACGTTGTGTCTTCGCAAAGAACCATTCTAGCAGCTAGCGCGTAATGGTTACGAAATGATCTGGAATGTGTGATGGGTTTTTGGGAATGCCACGAGTGCAAATGTTTGCGTTCCTGCTTAATTTATGCGTCAAAAGCTTAACATTGCGGGTGGGAAATGGAAGGAAATTTTAAGTAATTGCGCTTGTTGGTGTATGTAATGTTAGGCAATCTTACTGAAGCATTGAAATGTGAAAGGGTGAATAGGAAACAAAGATATGAGGGAGATTTTGGTTTATAAAACGGGGCTCGAACAGAAAATTATTTACGTATTTTCTATAATTTTTTCTTCACTCAATTTTAAAAATTAATCTATAAGAAACCTCAATCAACTTATTTACATTTATAAGTAAATATTTTACGATTGTTTTAGTACACAGAATTCTTATTTTGTTACTATAATCGGTTTGACAGTTGATATGTCAAATCGCCATTGAAGCTATCATTTTCGAGCAGCACGGATAATCCGACACACGGTTTAAATTGCAACTGAATGACGTATGTTCAACTGTATGTTAGTAAACCAGATTAGTAGCATAATTAGATAAATATCCTTATGCTCATATCATGCCAAATATTAAGTTTTGATGACAAGAAGAACATAAATTTTCCAAACATTGAATTAAAAGCTGTAAAATATTCAAATTTTTACTCTATTTCTTACCCGGAGTGTAGTGAGATATGCATTTTAAAATAATAAAAAAGCAAGTACAATGAGACAATGTAGAGTAGATCCGTGGGCTCCGATTTGCGTGATTGCTATCGACGAATCAAATTTATGCTCGCTCAATCCCAGCCCCAACCCAACATGATCCGCTCCGAGACAACCATCGATCCGATGAACTGGCAAAACCAAATTTGGTGTGATTTGTGATACGTGCGCTCGCGCGCAAAAAGCTTGACAAACGACCGGACTAAAACTCAGCTCCATCCGTACCGAATGGGCAAGGACTGATAAAAAACGTAGCTTGGACCAAAAATTTATATTGTTCAACTTTTACAACATTTTACGCTGTGATTTACCGTGTGCGCGGGTTCTCCTTTCCCCCGGTACGCGTAGATTTATCGTCTGTTCGACAATCGATTGACAGCAGTCGCGGCCAGTTTGCAAGTGGATTTCCATTGCAATGCACTCGTCACAGCCGGTACGTCCGGTACCAACGCAGCAAGACGGTCGATTGTGTTGGGTCGAACAGAAAGGAAAGCTCATTGCTGCTGCTTCTTGGCAACTGGATCACCACCACTGGATGGGTGTTGTCGCATTGCGAGTTTATGCGAGCATTTCGGGTCGGGCAAAACATGCACTTTAGCGTGCACCGGCAGGATTTCCCAATAGATGCACCGGACCGGAGACAGGAAGGGCGAATGAATGGGCGAGTGGCGGAAAGGGGGTGAATGTTGTAATCCAACACACTCGATCGAACCGGGTGCCACATCAGGATGGCTTGCTTCGGTTCGGTTGCGAAGTGCAACGCTTCGATGATGGTTCGGTGAATGAACCGGACCCGACCAACCCAAGGACAACCCTTCTGCCACTGGCTGCCCCATTGGTTGATCGACGGAAATTGGAATGTAAAGTACTATTTACTGCTCCCCATTTTCCCTACTTCGGCCGTCCGTCCGTTTTGTGAGCTCCGTTGTCTGCTGATGGGTGGCTGAATTTAATCTGATTTCAAACTCGACAGCTGCATTTGGCGTCGATGGTGCTCGTCTGGCGTGTCCTGCATCGGAAGAAATACCACCAACTGTCTGTGAATACATGTGTGTGTGTGTGTGTGTGTGTGTGTGTGTGCGTTATCGATTTTCCCACACACACACACATTGTAACGTCCGTTTCGTCCGAGCGTCAGCGGGTGCAGCAGTTATGTTTTGCTGGAAATGCAATTCTAATCCTCGTACGGACTGCGTTTCCTACGCAGTTCCTTCTTCCCACCGTTGAGTCATCTTTATGCTGCTTTTGCTTCTTGCTACAGGCCAATTGCCACCATTTACAGTGTAGGATGGTTTTCGGTTACACCACTGCTCAACAAACTGTTTTTTTTTATAACTTAGTTTTCTATTTTGTGATTATTTTTGTACGTTTTGTACGTTTATTGTATCACGTGAGTAATGTTTTTCTAATGCGCCTAAAGTTATGCAATGCGCAGCACAATATTATATTTTTATGGCACATTCTTTTTAGTATGAAATGTCCTTTTTGCTCAACTTCTTTTGCAGGAATTGAGGTAATAAACATGATCTTGATTGTTCGTTTTCCGACCACCCGATCAGAAAAGCGATCACTTACTGTATACTCAAGCTTTCCCATCCGCTCCAAAGCTCTACAGCACATAGTGTTATCGAACATGGACAATAATTCTGGTTGCATCAAACCGCACAACCCGACACAGCCCACACAGTGCACTTCCAGCTGGAAGTATATCCCAACAACCACATTTCGTGCACAGCTCTGCAGAACCGGTTGGGCAAAAGGCAAAGAATAAATAAATAAATAAAGCACCATCACCGATGACGGGCGATCCCCAGCGGTGGCCACAGCACCGTTCCATTGCCCGAACCCGAAACCCGCACACAAACTAAGATCGATGCAAATTTAATGAAAAACTGTTTCATTAGCCCATCACTTATTAACGGCGCGCCGTAATTAAATCAGTCCAGTCAATCGAAAAGCGGATAACCTCGGGACAGTACGTACTCGCCTTCAACGGGACCCAACGCCAACGGTTCCACCACGAAAGGTGTGATCAGTGCTCACAGAAAGACATTCGCCCGCAGGATACGTACCGGCGACAAAGTTTTGTCACCGTGCACCGTGCAGGATACCAAAGCCGAAGCAAATATCGCACTTTCCCCTGGACCGGGCATACGCTGCTAGTGCCGCTCGCCGAGAAGGATAAAGTTTTCGATTGATTGGCTCCCAGACATCAGACGAAATACAATTAACTGTGTTGATGAGCTTCGGCAATGAGTCGAATGGCGTTTTGCGAACAGGAACGGGGCCCGATTGTCCGGCGTTTAGGGGTTTTAGGATGTGTTTGATGTAGGATTTGTTGGTGAGAAAAAAAAAGCTGGAACAGTGGTTTTACAGCGATGCACAGAGGTTAAGGATAGCTTTTAAAGAAGGTTTGCTGTCACGATGGATAAACACATTTTTATCACACAATTTATACGATAGATTAGTTTATATGGAAACAAAATATATACCTTAGCATTTTTATAAATTAATATCAAGGTGTATAGAAGCAGGTGTTCTTTATTTATCTCACTTTATTATTTATTACATTCATCATAGTTTGATGAACTTGAAAGCAATTTATTTGTAAGTTAACTTTACTACAAAAATGAATAGTTCTTTCTAAATTATTTGTTTTTTGATAATATGAATAATCCCTACTCCATGGAACGCTGGCCTGTCCCTAATCTCTGTAATCAGACATATCAACGTTATCCCATTAGTTGACTACAATGCCATGTTTAGTTGGCAATTAAACGTGGAACTTTTGTCTGAATAAGTTTTGCTTTATTCCAGCATCATAAAACATCTCCATAAAAGGCACAAAGTTGTGGAACGATTTCGATAATTAAAATCGTAATTTTACACGGCCGCTCGCTGTGCCACGTTTTTAACGTCCCGCACGTCAGTAAATATCAACTTTACGGTCGATTTTCACCATCGAATGCTACAGATGGTGGCCGCGTGTGCTTTATGACGCAGACGGTAGATTAAAATATGTTCACAAACCCAAAGCACGAACACGGTCTTACGGTGCTGGTAAGCATAAATTCCATGTTTGGTGCGGGTGAGTGAAATGTGTTTCGCAACTATTGACTGTTTTTGCAAATGGGTAGACATTTTAAGTACAGTCGCATGATACAATCAGCCCCTCATCGACAAATTCGTGCCTTGGGAGAAGGTTTCTGTTGTGTTGTCGTAGGGCAGGAAAAAAATAGCAATAAAGTCAACAGACTTACACGTTGCAGAAAGCAGATAAATGTGTTTAACAATTATTGTAGAATCTTCAATATTTTTCATATTTATTGTCGTTTTATTCGTCATATATCCGAACGTAAGATAGTAGTCCCGGGTTCATTTCCTACGTTTGTCGCCACGCCCTCTATCGGAAATAAGTGAAACTCTATAATCAAAGTATTTTGACAGTTACTTAGGAACACTTATTTATTGAAAGCACAATAAAAGACAATTCAATTTATTTTATTCAATTCAATTCAATTGAATTTATATTTTCTGAAAGGATAACGTTTACAAGAAAATTGCCTTAAATTGTACAAAACGAAAAGTAATTTCTTAAAACTTTCAACTGAGCTAACTGGTGTCATCATAATGTGACAAGTACCCTACCTAAAGATTCCCATCATCGGGTCGTTGCACGATTATCACCATAAACGAACAGAGCAAATGTTTAATAATGTGAAGAACATGGAAGCGAACAACTCTACCCCCAACGAGGGATGCTTCATGCTGTCCCAGGAGATGTTCTGTGCTGATCAAAGAGTAACTTTGTCAGCAACGGGACGTAAAGCGCCCGATTGGATGAGCGATGGTATGACCATAATCCACCACCAAAGATAAAGAGCTGTTAGACGTTGTACGATATGTTAACGTATAGCATTACATTCCAACAGTTTGAGAAGTGTGTTCCGATGCGTTTGCCCTTCATGTTATGATGACTTCCAATCTTCAAGCGAGTGATACATGACGTGGGTAGGGTTTGGTAAAGTTTTACTATAAGTTCCAAAAGTGTGCAAGTGTAGGTTCCAATCACATGAAAGAAATATGCTTACCAAGGTTTCCGATTCAAAAGGAAAATAACAAAGTATTGCCCGGTTGAGGGATTCCATCGAAGTATACTATTTATTCTTTTTTAATTATATATCTGTCACATAGCGTCATTTTGGGAATAAAAGGCAAAATTCTTGTCTGTTTGCTGGAAAAGACAAATCAACATGACATTTGCTCTAAAAATGGCTATAAAACTCCTAATCGAAAGAAAAATTTCCTGTGTGATAAAGAAATATATTTTTACTTAGCTAAAGCCAATTTGTATACTATTTAAGAATGTTATCTTAAATGGTCCATTCTCAGAGATGTGGTAAAAGTTTGTGAACTTTTAAAAATGAACAAATGCACTCGATTGCATACTTCTAGGCGCTTCGCGCAACAAAACAGAACTGAAAGTTGTACTAACGAGAATAATTTATGTTTTTCCTCTTTAATGCGTTACATTTCTCGTAGCCCATTCCCTTTCGCCATGAATTAAAGGTCCAGGGTTTTATTTTCTGGATGCTTCTTCTGCTACCACGAACAAATCATCATCGGATACGCTAATGTCGATACGCCTAAACATCACGACCATTAGCGAAAGGTTCGGTCCGGACGTTGTTTTGCTCTTTTTTTATGGCATTATGGCTAACGAAATTCTATTTTCCTCCACTTGGCGTCCACTTGGCTGTCATTTCCGTCTGGCAAGTGTCTCGGGCAAAATGGAAGAAGCAAAAAAAACCCCATTCCCCGTTTCCCCTGCTCCCAATGCTGCCAACCCTCGGTCCAGACAGGCCTCATTCCCTTCTTGCATTTTGGGAGCAGCTTTTATGCTATCCTTCCGCTACCTGAGATTTGAACATTTCCACTTCACTTTCAAGGTCGTCCGCACCATTTTTCATAACGCTCGCCCGGATGCCTCATCACCCCAACCCAACCTTCACTCCCGATCTGTCTGGTCCTTCCACCATCCTTTTCACGTAGTTCCATTGCCTAACCATCCACTCACGGCGCAAGATTTGATTCCCTCAAGGGCCCGGTACTATGTCTGCCATTCTCTCCGGAAAGTCCACTTACCGGTGTGCGGATCGCTCCCGTTTTTTGGTCCTGTCACGTCCGTCTATTCCGTTTTATGGGAAAGTTTTCCCACCACTCAAAGTCGGCGTGTGCTTTTCAATCCTTTGCCTGCTGTTGTTTTTTTCTTTCTCGGGGCCAAAAATCAGTTGAAAGGGCTCGACTGGTACTTACAATTATCACGCCTTTTGCGTCATAACTCGATCCGGTTGAGTGAAAGAGAGAGAGAGAGCGCAGAAGGTGAAAGGTTTGTAAAGTATTAGTGTTCGATTAACGAACAATTTATGTACTTGAAGGGAAAAGCTAATTTAAAATTAGAAGTACTTCTTTGCATTCCGTTGATGTTTCGTGTTTTTTGGGGCAAGAATTTTGAGTGTTTCAAACAAATAAACAATAACGGGCTCATCATCGCTTGCATTGAGCCCTCGTTCGATCCCGTTTTGCGGTGGGCTGAACTTGAAATGTTCTCGCAAGGGCACGTACCCGTACACCGGGCACATGGGCAACCAGCACGAGGACGCTCGACAAACCTTCCCCGGGCTACGGTTAAGCCCCAGATAAGCGACTAATGAGCGACAAAAGGACGAAAGGACGGAAGGACGATTTTTAAGGATGCCGTCCCTATCGCACGGCCGCAATCCTTAATGTACGAAGCAAGCGAATCGATACCGCTGGCTATGTGTGTGTGTGTGTATGCTGTGGGTGGGTGGAAAGATTTCCCAGCGTGTATGGCCGTGCGTGCGACGGGCAACCCCGTGACCTTGAGACATTTTACCGAAAAACCGTTTCCCGAGAGCAGCCGCAGTCGCAGACCGGGAGAATGGGAACACGACGTACGCTACGTAGCGCACCGATTCGCATCCATCGTCCCGGTGTGCCGCCGGTTGTGTTTCGTTCTCATGTCGAGGCATGATTTCCAGCGACGGTTGTACGGCTGAACGGGAACGTACATACAGCGGAACAGATAATGACCTCCAACCGTTTCGTTCGCATGCAGAAGCCGGCACCTGGTATGCCTGGTCGATGATGATATAGGAGACGATATGGGATTTATTGAGAGCAGCGTAAAAGGTGATCATTTAAAAATAAATCAATCGATCGGGGACAGAACATTTGTGAAGCTAGTTGCGGTTGTGCCTGAGCTGGCATCGGTTGGGTTTGCTGATTTTAATGATGTGTGCTCAGTGTGGCTGTATTTATGGTTCACAAAACATCAAAGTGAAAGCACAAATTGTAGCAAATAAAAATTATTTACTACCATTGCTAGTAATTGTGGCAAGATAAAATAGTATTCGAAAGTTAATTTAAGAGTTTGACTAGACAGCCATAAAAAATGACTTAGTTTACTATAAAATGACTTAGTTTACTATAAATTCCTAGAAAAACAAAGGATTTGATCTCATGTTGTAATGCTCCCTGATACATTTCCACCCCAAAATCTGCTCTCTGCCTCAACCTCACCGGCAGGCACTCCTTAACGGGGACGACATTTCGATTACCTGCATGACGAACCCAAACCCCTAATGAAGACGGATTCCCGCACCTAATTGCGGGCGAACGCTTAACAACGAGCGTCTGGCACGCTCGACGCCGATCAGGCCAGAGCGTCTGGAGCAACCAATCCATCAACGCGGTAAGCGCGGTTCGGGTTGGCACACCCGGCACGTCATTTATTTCGGTTCGCACGCACGAAACCCCGGCGGAGGGGGGGTGGGGGGTGCCAAGGTCACCGAGCGGGCAACACCTACGACGGTAGCCTACACGGGTAGCCGTCCATCAACCTGACGCGGTTAAGACATTACGCAAATGACCGTGAAATGACGATGGTTCGCTCCTGTTGCTGCCGGGCTACCGCTCCGTCCGTTCGCTTTGCAACGGACCGGAAAACGAAACACAAAACAGCAAATTAAACGATTACAATCTTGCCGTTTCTTTGCTTTTTTTTTTGCTGCGTTCCAGTTCGAGGTGGTAATTCTGCAACGACATTTCTGTTTGACATTTCTCCTAGTTCGATGTGAAGCTTATCAGCGTGATTACATCGTTCGCCTAGACACGCTCGGGAAGGTGACAAAAATGTGACTCAAAATTCGGATTGCAATTTGACCAAGACCCAAACTTCACGAGGACTTTGACCGAAATGCTGCAGGTGAATAAAAATAGGGTTCGACTAAACGTTAATTTCGTTGCGCTTGGTTGGGCGCAAATTAATAACACCCATACCACTGCGACCGGTCACCTGTCAACCGATGCTGAGGTTGTCTTCGATTCGTTCTACCACCGGTAACCAAAGTAACAACAAAAAAAAACCGAACGAAAATGGTCCTTCTTCAAAGGACGCCACTACATCGTGTAATGTTTCGGTAGGGAAAAAACGAAATCTTCCTAAAAAAACAGCATTTTTTGCATAATTTATGATCGTTTGCTACACGGATGGATGCAGGCACTAGACAGCGACCAGACCAAACCGAAGGTGACGATGGTATAATGTGCTCATTTGCAAACGCTTTCATGCATGCTTTGGGTACGTTAGATGCGTTTCTAGACGATTATCCAGCTGGGAGGGAAGAGTGTGTGTGTTTTTTCTAGCTATGTTGGGAGTGGGTGGTACCACGTGTCCATGTGTTAAGTTTAGTATAAAATAGTGACTTTGAGATACGAACGCAAAGAATGCAGGTGTTAATACAGGAAGTTTTGGAATTTAAATGACAAAGGTAAAGTCGTTACTGGATTCTGTTCCGAGTTGAACTGGATTGTGCCGAAGTAGAACTGGAATCGTTCAAGTTTGCTGGATTTTGTAATATGATAATGCGAGAAAATTCTTGGAAATGGTCAGAATTTCAAATCTTCTATCACTATTCACAAATACTATTTAATTTAATGAATTAATTTCTATTTGGATTACTTATTACATTTATTTATAACTTAGTACATGAAAAATTGAATACATTTTGTTATTCCCAAAATAATAATAATATTTTTTAGTAATTTTTCACTTATATTTTCATTTTGAATGTATAAAATTACCATTCAGGAGTAAACTTTAATATACTGTTAAATAATATACAAAAAATAGAAGACATATGGCACCTTTTTCCATTTGCTTTGGAGTGTAAAGTTTAGATATGTTCCTTTTCAAAACCTCTTTTTGCTATCTTAACTTCATAAATTGTCCTCACCAGCCACTACCGGACAGCCATTAATGCGCTCATGTGCTAACCGAACAAACAAACAGACAACCAAACGGGGAAAAAAGGCCAAACCAGTCTGCCCGATACGCGCGGTAAATAATTGTTCTAACTTTTTGCTTCGCAAACATTATCAATCTAATTCCTGCATTGAAGCACAACACAACCGTAAAGGGTGAATGTGAACAACATTTGGTGAATGGTGTGCACCGAGAACTGCACCGGTTTGGTCGGGTTTTTGGTTGTGTTAAAGGAAACGAAACATAAAACAGGACAAAAACGAAACGCAAAAACGCTATCCGTAAATCCTGGCCAAAGACAAGCTTGGTTGGGTGGTTTACGGTAAAAAGCGGTGGTTTATGCATTAGAAGCAACGGTTAGGAAAGAGATCCTCATCTCGGAAAATGCTATTTTCCATGGTATTTGAGCAGCGCGCACCAAGCATTGAACCGGAAGACCGTTTCGGTCGACAAAGGCAGCCCTAGTGCAAGCCGAAGTCAAAATAACAATTCCTTACCTTTTTCGTTCTTGCCCCGTTGCTGTGGTCGCTGCTTTAGATGAGCGTCTTTGCGCTTGTTCGCTTCTTACCGGCTGCTTGTTGCACCACACATCAGCCGACGAAGACAGACACGGTGCGATTAGACAGAATGCAGGTTTGGAAATTTAGAGAGAGGGTGAAAGA
>STHB01006164.1:0-15669 GCA_018908115.1 Anopheles rivulorum | reverse complement strand
AAAACCATAGTAGTGCTAGGAAAACCCCCACGAACACGTGGTGGGAATGCGCACTTGGTTGTGGCAGGGTCCGTGGTACGCAAATGTATGGTTGGGAAGCTGTTTTTTGGCAGGTTGAACTTGGCATAACGGCATGAACAACATCAGCCCCCGTACATGCAGTTAATGAGGGAAAAACTTTTCAATTTTCAACCATACCAAGCGATGGCCCTGTTAGCCACGTTTCAGTCTCATTATGGCAATGGAAACAGCGTACATAGATTTTTTTAGGGTCGTTTTTTCATGCAGGAATGTTTTAGTTCCAAAGTTGCAAGTATCCTCTAAATGTGCTTCTTTTTACGCCTGAAAGTATGCAACTGAGTAGCATTTATAGAAATCTAGCTGATTATTAACAAGTAAAATAAACTATTGCTTAAAATAACGTTTATTATCGATTGCAACAACCAATCAATAAATTGTTACTGACTATCATATAAAAAATAAATTTTATATAAAAAATTAAAAAATAAATAATCCAAGTCGTTCTAATGTGCGTGGCTATGGCTTGCGCTTAAACAAAGCTTCCCTTCCATTTCCTCGTTCCCGAGTGAACTAAACGAGCCCCTGATTGAAACCAATCCAAGCAACCCTATTTATATTCGTGTACCCGTTCATTGAGAAGCATAGCGAATCAGAATCACATTCAAAGCAAGCCAAGCTTTCCACCGAATCGGTTCCTAATGGAAGGATTACACGCCAAAACAAAACGGGTACCGGGGCCCCGGTTCAGGTCGGGGCAGGTCGGGGTGGCAAAATGGATTATACTTCCAATCAAAATGTAAATTCTGCTGAAAACCAAGCTCCCGGCAACAACTCACCTCGCAGAGAAGCTTCTTGATGCTCGTCGTCTCTTGGTGCGTGTTACCATGGCAACCATCGGCTTCGCTTCTGTGCAGCGTGCGACGAAAGCGTTTGATTTTCCCAAGTGTTGTTGGGTATTGTTTTCCTTTGCAAAGTTACTGGAAAACTTTACCTTTCGTTATACCGATTCCCTTTCCAAAAGGGTATTGATAATGCGTTGAGTATCGCTGGTTTTGCGAACGTTTTCGGTTGTCACAATGTTACGAGGTTGCGGTTTTGCGGGATACCTTAAAAGTATCCCAGCCGGCACGGGTCGATTAGCTTCGGGGCAAGGTACAATCACGATTTGGTCATAAATTTATTCAAATTCTTCAGGCTACGCGTACCACCGTGTACTTGCCGCACTGTGTGTTTGGCTTTGACGACGGCGCGACCCCGGCTACCAGAGTTGCCACCATTTGCCCGAAGGAAAATATTTCGGGCCGGGAAAATTGCTCAGCTATTCGAAGCTTGCGAAAACGGTCGGTAGGTTTGCTTATCACGTTCGCTTCCGATTACAAACCAGGGCTGGGTTGTAGAGTAACACAAATGGCCATAATTACCAGCCAACGCGGGGTTACGCTTCACCAACACAGCCATCTAACCCGTTTGGTGTTTTTCTTGTAAAGAAAGCTAAAGTTTGTGTTTAAGAACACAGTTTTAGGCACATTTCTATTTTTACCATTAATAATCCTTGCTGGAGAAGAGAATCAATTCCTGCGTACGAATATTTCGTTTGAATAAATTAACGAAAAACACTCCAGAACGAATGGAATTCATATCCAACAGTTAAATCTCAATAAATGCGCAAATATTGCCATTGTTACCATTATGCTCTTCGCGAAGACGATTTCTCAAAACTTCCGCTCTGTTTCTTTTTTGTGGACAAGAACGAACCGAAAGTTGGTGCAAAATTTACAGAATAATTTAATTTCGCATCTCATTAGCCGTTTTGTGGGGCTGGAAATTATATTTCAGCCAATAACTGCCGTGGTGCCGTGACCAGGATACGAACGATATTTTGAAAAAACCGGAAACAACAGGGGGTTAAGTAGGCTTTCTGTTGTTGGTTTTCGTGCCGAGAATCATTTCCCAGGTTCGCAGGTTATGATTAAATTCCAAGGAAACCAGCAGTCACAAATTAATTCAACAGATTTGTGACTTCTGCTCCCGAAACTCCAATCGGCAATCTGCGTTCGTAACACGCGGTTAGGAAGTAATCCTGTCGGTTGGAAGATTTCTCATCCATCTGGCCCACGTCACGTTGGGTTTGCGTGTTTCATTTCACGCCCGTTTGTGGTGTGCGAAAGACGTCAAAGGGGGTAAATAAATTTGACTAAAAATCGATTCTTGTGAAATCGAGGTTCTGTTTGAAGTTCATGTTCGCCGCTCATGTATCATTCATTAAAACGTGCAATTACCTGCAACCTCGAAGCCTGTTATCGAAATCGAGCGCAGACTGATCATTAAGCAAAGACGAGATCGATTAAACGGACGACAACTCTCTTAATTCAATCATCAAACGTTGATTTTCGTACGTTCGATACAGAGAGAGAGAGAGAGAGAGAGAGAGAGAGAGAGAGAGAAAGAGAGAGAGAGAGAGAGAGAAATTCTAACAAAAAAAAAAAACAAGCGACTCTTTCATCCATTCGAATTTGAATCTTCTCAAAGCAAAGGTACAAAAGTAGTGTAGTGTCACCTCTTGATTCCTTTCGAGCGGTTCCGCTCTGCAGGTAAATCCATGACCAACCAGTGCTCGGTGCTTGATCCACCGCAGTGCGGCATCCCATCGTCAGTTAGTCAGTCAGCCAGTCAGCCAGGGACACAAGCAAAGTGAGGCTAAATAATATGCAACCTACCTTTTTTTTCTTTTCATTTTCCCACTTTTCACAAAACCTGTCCCAACACAGGAAAGATGTCTACCGTGTCTAGGCACCGATGTGTATACACCCGTGCAGGAAGAGAGAACTCTGGTTCCCTGTTTTTTTTTTTTTGTTATTTTTGCTGTTGCTACTGCTTCAATCCGGGCCCCGGAAATCTTCACGGTGACGAAACGTCGAACGGAACCCCATCCGGAACGGAACCCCGGCTCCGGACTTGAAAGGATATTGAAAACATTTCATTTCCTTTTGCACCGCATCGCACTGCAGGAATCCAATTTTAGTGCTTTGGTTATTGGATTTATGTTGGTCCCGCTTGCGACCGGGGTCCGGGACTGGCCGGTTCGGTTTCGGCAATGGCCGTTAAGGTTTCAGCATACCAACACTGTTTGGGAAGCATTCCCATCGGGTCACCAGCCAGCCCACTTGGGGTGGTGGATGTGTAATTTGTTCATTTGAGGTTTCCTGCACAAACACACACATACACACATTGCAACGGAACGGTTTTTGTTAGAAAGCTCTCACTCTCGCACACACATACATACAAACAGATGCATCTTGCAAGGAGAAAGGATGCACTTGAAGGTTACTTTGCACTTTTGTGTGCTAAAATTTTAGATTACGATCAAATGCGCACCATAAGCGAAGGGATGTCACTCAAGAAGCGGTTGAGTGAAACTAATTCGATTGAGTGATAAATCAGTTGACATGAGTTTGGATTTGTGTTGACCGTTGGCTGTAACCGTAGCTGAGCCATTCTACAGGAAAGCAAGAATCGATTGATTGGACGGTCAACAAAAGCTAGCAGATGACGGCCGGTTTCTTGTTTTTTTTTCGGTGTCTTTTCTGGATGACTTTCCTTTTCCGATCCAAGTCCAACCAACCACAAATAACACGGATGCAAATAATCGTTCGAGCTTTCGCTTACACCATGCTCCTATTTGGCAGATAAATTGCATTGCAGAATGTAGAGCGTAGCAGGACACCATATGGGGCGGCCAAACCGGCGTGGACAATCGGTAATGGTATTGCCAAATTGCACATTCCTTGCGCTGGGATGCTATGGACGGTGGATGATTTAGTAGTCTTCTCGTGGTCATCGTGGGCCAAACAACCTTCAGGGTGTCGTAAATTTGAATGCGAGAGAAAAACGAAACCTTACAGTGCAAGATTCCTGGCCGGTGCTTTCGTCACCTCGGTGGAGCTTCTTTATTGCGGAAGTATAATTTATTGGTTTTGTTGAAGTTGCGTTGAAATGTAGGATAAATTATTGGTTTTTTTATATACGATTTTTTATGCTAATGGATAACTTTCATGAGTTTATTGATAGAATGAAAGCGCTTTGTTCGTTTTTATTCTTGTATTTTAATTTTTAGGTTAAATTTTCACCTAAAAATAATATAAAAAAAAGTTTCAATCTGAAGGATTCACATTTGACCAATCACTCTTAAAACGTTTCTTAACCAAACCAAAGGCAAACAGTATTTTTTTGGGAATGATTTTTTAGATTTGATATTGAATCATAATGCTTCTAATTAAATTTATTCATTAAACTCCTGTTAACAATCCTCTTTATAAGAGACTTATCACCTTCGATAATTCCATCTTTTAGTTGTCATGAACGATGAACATGGACAACATTCGAATTAAATAATAAAAGCTAATTAAATTTAAATTTCACCAATGTCTCCAATCTGTTTTCCCTCTTTATCATAAATATGCTTCTCAAAATAAATCCTCACCAATGTGTACCAATTGGTAGTTTTTATCGTTTTCTTTCCCCACGCACGCACAAAGCATTTATGATAAGATGAAAACTATCGTCTACCATCAGACCGTCGCTGGTCAACCCGCACTGATCAGCATTCCTATGCACTTCATCAACTTCCAGCGTCATCATAAGCTGGCGCGAAAAGAAGGCAAATTTTTCCTGCCCAACACCCCCACAGTGACAGTTTTCGGTGCGGTTGAAAGTTGGTGGAAAATGGTCGGAAAATTCCATACCCACCTTCGAGTGATGCAAGGGATGCAAAAGTGTGCGCTAAAACTGCACCACCACATTCCAATTCATACAGTTGGGAAGTAGTTTATCGCGGGACAGAATGAAAGTGCAAAACAAAAAAAAAACACGAAGGATATCTGCCTGGTTTCACAGTCCGGAAACTGAGCTTAAGCTCCAAAGGTACTAAACTAAATAAAGATGGAAAAACTAAAAAAAGATCCCTTCTGAAGGCTGAAGTAAACCTTATGGCAAGTGTTCTGCAAAAATAGGGGAGGATGAGTTTAGCACGTATTTTTTTCACTTTTTGGGACAGCACAAGAAGTGTGAACTGTGTGAAAAGAAGCTTCGCCACATTTACATAAGACAGTGAATGAGGTTTCGTCTCATTCACCATCCATCCTTTCCGGCCAACCCAACCCAAAAAACACATTTTATAAACTGCTCAACTGCTAACGATCACGGCTACGAATGTCATTCAACAGGGAAAATGAAGAGAGAGAAAGAGAGAGAATGGGAGGGAAACTCTAGGAAAAGCTGTGTTTCGGGTGTGGGTGGAGTTTTTCCACCGGCGTGCAATTTCCCCACCATATTGCCATAGGTTCCGGTGCAAATCGAGCTTTGCATATTGCTTCTTGTCATAAACTTTTTCGATTAAACATTTTCGGAAACTTCGCTCGCCTCGTTCTCGGTGGTAAGCGATGCGAAATCCTTTCCCTTAAGCAGTGTCTTACGACTTTCGTTTATTCTTTTCCATTTTTTTTTTTTTTGGAGGAAGTTTCTTGCTTTGGGAAGCTCTTTGAAGATGGTATTTTTCCCCCATCCTAAGGTGCACATTTTTCGCCGCAAAATTATGTAAAAAAGTAGAAAATGAGGTAACTTTCCGGTGGTTGTTGAGTCATGTGCACAGGTAGAAATGGGTGTGTTCACTAATGAGTGGAATCTGTAATTGTCCCAATGGTGTACAATTAGAAATTCTTTATTTGACCTGATTTGTGTGTAAAAATTAAATCAACCAAAGCTTTCAACGGTTTCCCTACCAACGTTGATATCAAAAAGCATCACAAACATCGGTGTTTTTTCGACGTTCGAAGACGAAAAAAGTTTCTTTGCTACGGTTTAAGAATGTACCAAAAAGCGACAAATCAACGAACCCCCAAAACGGCACACAAAAGTCTTTCCGCATGAAGTGAAGTTTAATTTCGGTTCGTTTGGAATCCTGGTTTCCTCACAGGTAAGCGTGCCTTCAACTTTGACCTCCTATTTGCTTCTTCATTTGTTTGCCACCTGGGGGGAAAAAAAGCGCAGAGAAAATCACAAAAACCAACACAGGAGCAGGGTCAACGGATGGCGAACGGATCAAACAAAATAGCGCAACGTCCAACTGGGGCGTGCGAGTACACTGGACCGAACGAAACTTTTCGTCGCCCTCGCCCATCGGGCCAACTTCATTTATTCGCGCGAACATTCCAACATCCGGCAGCTGGGTCGAAAGTTTGATTGCAATCGATTCAACTTCAGCACCCAGCGGAATCGATGGTGAAACGCCTCCGGATATAAGGGTGGAGGTAGCGTTCGTTCGATGGCGCACGTTAATCTTGCGCCCCCGGTGGGTGGGTGAAGTGAATGATGGGACTGCCGTGGCCATGGAATGCCATCGGCAGGTGGTTGATGAGATATGTTTTAAGTACGATTTGGTGCTTTGAGGGAAACTTTTTTTAAAGGGAAAATTGTAATCGATGAGATAAACATACATTTTTGCCGTTTGGGAACTTTCAGAATTAGTGGCTTTTGTGCTGGTTTTTACAATCCGATATGTATGGCTTAAAATTTAGCAAAAGAAAAACACACACTCGTACACGTGGCTGATGAATGACGAGTTAATTTCGATAAAAGCTTTGGCCGCTGTTTTGGGCCACCCTTGCTGCCCATCGCCAATCACTCACTCGTATGGTTGATCTTATTTTAAGTACCCGCAAACCCATTCCCAGCAACATTGCTGCAGCATGATTTGCGCGATTCCCGCATTAGGTTGATGAAAATTTCATTCAAAGTCAACAGACACAAACGGGCACTGCACAGGCGAACGTTGTAATGTATCGAATTAG
Source organism: Anopheles rivulorum (assembly GCA_018908115.1). Classification (NCBI taxonomy): domain Eukaryota; kingdom Metazoa; phylum Arthropoda; class Insecta; order Diptera; family Culicidae; genus Anopheles; species Anopheles rivulorum. Next base: position 8,803 of record STHB01006164.1, on the reverse strand, counting down.
GTCGCCTCGTATGATGGTTGGCCCTGCAGGCTCAAAGTCAGCATCACACAACAACACAGATACAAAAATAACACAGAGCTGAAAACATGGAAGCCCCAACATGGGCTCGTCATGGGATCGAAGGTGGCCGTTGTTTCTTGTGCGGGCCGGATTTTATTGCCGCTGGGAGTATTAAATTATTTGTAATGTCATTTTAATGGTCCTGGGCGGTCCCGTCCCGCATGCGAATGCCACCGGTAATCACAACGATGACGCCGGCGATGATGACGAGATCCTTGATGGCGTTTGGTTGGTTGGTTTTGGTGACGAGCGAAAACATTTTTTCCCACACACACACAAACACACATGATGATGATGATGCTGTTCCGAAGCGTGTTTGAGGTTTGAGGCATTCATGGGCTGATGGAGATGGCAAACCCGGAGGGACGATGTGTTTACCATCCACGGTCGGTTTGGGGTGGGAAAATATGTTTTCGGGTAAGATAAGGCACATGATATCATGGTGATGACCGGGCAGTACGTCGGTTATTTTGAGATAAACATTAAAGCGGACATGTTTCGATCATCTGTTGCGCTTGAGAAACTCGTAAAAGTTCGTGCACGTGACATCGGATTGACTCCTGTTTTGTTTTCATTCGGATGACCCAATGAACAATGGTGAGCTTTTTTGAAGGTTTCAATTAGGACCGTGTTGGAGCTCCAGGAAATTGAGTTGAAAGTATTGTTACAACATTTTAGATTTAATATTTTAAAGGTTCTTATACCAAACGTCTAAGTTTCCCAAGAAATTCCAATGTCTTTAAGGTATTGGATTCCAATAACCAGCTAATAAACAGCAACAGAATACACAAATTTAAATGCACAATATTGCTCTATTGTCACGATGAATCGAATATCCTAAGGTCCCATAAATTATCTATCACCTTCTCATACGATAAAACAAAACGCTTTGAAAGAACGAACCGCTCACGGCCATAAATAAAATCGTTTCAAATAACTTTAAGAAATATATGTTTCAAAGCCTCCCATCAATAACGGCTGTGCGGACAAAATGTGTCTTTCTGCTACAATTTTCCATATCGGTACAACGGGCGATTTATCACGCCAAGCACAACTTGAAACGATCGACGATGTATGTGGCACCGATCGTTGACCTACATTTTGACACGACCGTGTGTTTGCATACTCCCAGTTGCCCCAAAAAGAAGAAAACAATTCATAAGGAAGAGCAGGAAAAAAAACACGCATAAACAGTCTCATCGGAAGCACCTGGACCGCCAGTTGAAATATGGAGCGCTTAGAGTATTGGCGCATTATTTGACGTCAAAGTTTGTTGTCCCCCGGAACTCACATGACACGAGACTAAACACGAAGGGCAAATCGGAAATCCTGCCCTTTCGATCATCTGCTCACAACCGTACTCACCACCGAACCAAACGATCATCATCATTATGATCATCTTCACCCGGTACCGAAAACGGTCGACAAAATGGACGAAAAAGAGTTCCGGGTGAACCAAAAAAAAAACCCCGGAAAAGCCAACGGCATTACGGCGTATGATTTATGTTTCGCAATGTGAAAAATGTATTGATGCAGAAGAAAGAAAAAATGCTTTAGAAAATAATGCAGCAAGTGGATCCAACCTTGCTGGATGCAGCCACTCATGTTCGCCAAGATGTTTTGGTGCACCGAACGGTGGGCGAAAAGTTGACGAAGAATCGAAAGCACAAACCGTACCACACGTTGTACGCTCATGTTCCGTACAGTGTGTGGAACTGACCATAATCTTACCATTTTTTCCCTTTTTTTTTGGCTGATGCTTCTCTTTATCTTCAAGAGAACCGGCCAAGCAATGTGATGAGCACTTGAGAGAAAAAAGAACTCTCTTTGCTGTCTTGGCTGGAACGCATCCTAGCAGTGGCTGGAAATAGGGAATGTTTGCGAGAAAAGCTGTCCCTCCCTCCTGGGCACATCGAGCAAGGCACATGGCGTACGGATGTTTACGCAGAAACATAGCAGAAAGGGGCAACACATGGCATAACTTATTCAAATGTAAATTTATCTAAAGTCCCGTGCACACGGACACGGTGGCGCTTGGGCTCAATGTTACGTCGGAGCATAGAAAAGACAAACCAGCAACAATATAGGTGAATAGTACGTTTGCAACCGAACCCATGAGAAGTTGCCGGTTGTTTTCCGTTGCTTACGAGGTGGAAGACAGCGTGGTGAAGGTTGGAAGACGTCTTCAAGTTTGATAAGGGTTGCAATAGATGCAGACAAAAAAACAGAAACCCCCATTTTAGACAGAAATGGGAATGAATGTGCGAAAGCAGCAAAGGCACCTACACTGGAACACAAGAGATCGTATGGAAAGATGACCCTTTTATTGAGGTAATAAATTCATTAAATTTTATTTGCTGCTAGGATGCAAACGGAATGTACCGGACAGTTCTTTTCTTTACAGTCTAGCTGGTAAGAATGTAGAATGTTGAATTTCTACAAATAATGTACACAGGCATTAAAAAAATACTTCAGAATTATAAATGCTTCGTTGCACAGGCCCTCTAAAAATTACATAGTTTCATGTTTTTTTTTTAGTAAAATATGCAAGATATTCTTGTTCTTTAAGGATAGATTTCAATCTTTCAAACTCATTCTCATTGTGAGAAAATCAATTTGAAAAATTCTTGAATTGATCCTGTAGAGATTCGAACCTTAAACGAGCATGTCACGTTCACTCACGCACTACCAACTAAGCTATTTGAAGGACACAATCTAAAGTAAGCAAAAAGCATTTAAAAAGACTATCCAAGGGAGAAAGAGAATCTACTAAATACTAGGTTACAAGATTAAAAGAACGAATCAGATTCTTTTTATACAGTTAATACTAAAATCGAATGATGAATAAATGCCAAGAAATTTAATATGTCAGCATGAATAGACATTGGAACATTTCTCTACCATAGTACCGTATTCCAATAATATGATCTGAAAATGTACTCCCCAGCGTCCGATCGACAGCCGCAATAACATCCAATCAAATCAACTTCACTTCAACTTCGCTCGAATCGTAACCAAATATGGGCGCATTGTTTTATTTTCTATTTCCTGATTCTTATAGTTCCTTCCTCGAACCAACCCGCCAACCCCGTGGGAGGTTAACATGATTAGCTCGCGTTCGTCGTCATGGCATTCGTGGACGCCCTAACAAACACATAATCCGCAATCCTATCAGCGCAGGTTCGATTTGGCGAAAGACCATCGATCAAAACCCATGGTCAGCTTATTGCGTGGTTTGATTAGATTACTGGATTAATATTTATTTATTCTTCATCAAGTTCGACTTTCATCGCACGGTACGTGTTATTACGCGGTCGCGTCTCGGCAAAAATGTTCCGTCCGATTTCCAATACCTTTTCGCTTGATGATTGCAACGGCGCGCCGCTACCAACCAGCGGCCGGCAGCAAAGATTTTTGCCCACACACAAAAGAACTCTCCGGGGAGTGTTGCCGTGGATAACTCCTTAACGAAAGGGAGGGAAACGAGGGTGATGGGTGGACGGGATGGCGGACGCCACAACGACACCATCAAGAGTTACGGTGACGTTACAAGATTTATGCTGATTGCGGTTTATTATTATGGCGTCACAAGCCACAGCGGCCCGTCAGCGGCAGCGTGAAATTTCATGCCCAAGCTCGTGGCCAAGAAAGGCCAACACACACTCGGCCGAGACGCCGAAAATGTCGTCGTTTCTACGCACTTTACGCGCTTGTTTCATGGTCATGGGGACGGGGTTAGCGTGTTCTTGTCGTGGTATTAGCGGGCGGTACCTTCACAGTGTGCTACATCAAACCTATTGAGTTTAAGCAAGTTTTGATAGACAAATCCGGACGTTTCTCTTGTATGTTTCGAAGGCTCTTACTTTACAAACTTAATATCTAGCTAGATTGGTAAAATCATTTAATTAGTCACAGTATTGAATACAAATATTTGAGAAGAACCTCTTTCTGCCTTAATATCCTGTTCAACTTACTTCACTATCATCCTTATTTAATACCCAACAGAGGAAGGCAAAACTCGTTGTTTGGGATCCAATATTCATATTTGATCCCTTACCCGAGAGCCTGATGCGTTGAAGTATGGTTTGGTATCGTTACGCCAAAAGGGTCACGTCTACTCCGCTTCGTACAATAGCTTGTACTATCCATTCAAGGTAGTTGGAAGAGTTTGTAACAAGATAGGGATAGGGTGTTAGTCAGGGCTTAAATAACCCTCGTTTCGAAAAGGGTTAGTTCAAGCAAATGGCAATAATCGTTGAAAATGTCGTAGTAATGTTTAATAACCTCAAATAATTGTTAAGCAATGTGTACAATTTTATGAAGCAAAATAGAATAATTAAAAGGAATAAAGTGACACCTCTTGCCTAAATTTAGGCGCATAAATGGACGCGTTCGGGTTTACAGGGAATTTTATCATTTTACTTTCAATTGTAGAACTATTATAGAGAAGAAACAAACACAGCACGTTTGTAGGGGAATTTTACGTCCACACGCCGGGCGCATGCGCCTCTTTGTAAACAACAAACCCCAGCGAAAAATCGAACAAAAAACTCCGCTCCATTCAAACTCACAGCCGTTGGTCGCTGGCATGCTGTTTTCGTTCGTGTTTTCCCCTTTTTCGCAAAGGACATCGTACAACGGTCGGACGGTCGAACAGTGAACGGTGTGTCCTGGTGTACGCGAATCGACTGGTCGCACACTGTCAGTTGTCCGGTGGAACGCAAGCGAGTCGGTTCGGTCGTGTTTGTCGCCGTGCTTCAAGTTTCACGTTCACTGTGCCGTGCGTATTTCTGTGTCGCGTCCTTCGGTCCGGTAACAGTGGAAAGGTGACTGTGGTAGGTGACAAATCGTTCACATTATGGGGGTGAATGCGAAGTGCGACCAAAGGCAATCCGAAGTCAGACGTTCGAAAATAGACATCGGAAAACGGGGATTATAGTGTGATAGTGTGAGTTCCGGGATGATGCAGCCGTAGCGTCCCGGTTCTTTGCTGGTTTGGAGTTGGTAGAGAAATCGCAGGAAAAGTGGACCGTTCAATCTTTCCGCTCTACCCCAAAAGGAAGCGTACCTTGTTGGGGAGTTGCGATTCCCTCTTATTTCGCGGATCGCGAGTCTCATGCAAAGCAGGTGGACAACACTGTACAAAAGGCGTTTTATTAGTGGCGCGACTTGAGATCTACACCATTCGATAACAAACAGAGAGTCCTTAAAGGGAAGCCGTTTTTATTTTAAGCGCCGTTCCCGGAGCGTTGATTCCCGAATCACCATATACCGATAGCAGTGCTGATTGGCCAATGAAGCCAAACGTGCCATAAATCATCCGGGATGCGTATCCGCAGCAGCTGGTCCGTACCGTATCTGAGCGCTGCGTGTCGATATCGGATTCGGATATCGTGTGATGAAGGTATTACGCTTTCCCGGGAGAGAAACAAAAGCCCCAAGCAACCTTTGCACCGTTGTCTATGGTTACCCGTATCTCCCGGGATTTCCAGCTGCTGCCACCTAACGTCTTTTTTATCCCGCCACCTTGGATGCTACCAACGATTGAGTTTACGTTACGCAAAATAGAGGGCGAAGGAACAATGTTGTAAAAAAAAACATGGAACAATTTTTCACCCTCACTCCGATGTGGAGTGCGCCTTTAAAAAAGGGATGATTCGGTACGGAAGGAAATGTTGCTACTTGCCTGTTTACGTTGTGTTTTACCCACAAGGACGAACCCTGCTTGGTAATACGCACCCTTGCATATTCACGACACACGTGCGCACAGTTGTACCGCTTCGCTCGTGTGCGAGTGTATTTGTTTGCATCGGTTGATTTTCCCGCGCTTCTTGCACCCACGTTCCTTCTCTCTCCACGTTCCACCCTTACTTTAACGTTTCCCAACCCAAATTTGGTTCACATCTAGCCCAAAAACCTATGGGTGCACCACTGTGTTTGCTCATCAAAGCAAGCTATCGGCATAGCGTCAGTAGAGACAGTGTTTGACAGTATGTGTGTGTGTGTGTGCGCGCTCGCTAGTTGCATGTGCTCGCTCCGGAAAGGCCGGAAAATGCCGGCAGCATATCAATTCCCTCTTCCGACGAAAGTTTCCCACTCCGGTGCTGGTGCGGGATAAAGTTTTGCATCCTTCCGTGTATCTCGACGGCTCTCTAAGCATGTATTAACAGCGTTCATTTATCTGTGTGTTTATCAAAGTGTGTGTGTGTTTATGTGTGCGTGTAGAAATGTTGGTTTCAACAGAAATACGCTTAGACGTGATGGATAAAAAAGAGGGAGCCTAGTGACAAATGGTCCTTCGTCTAGCATACTTTAAGGCGCAAAGAAGACGTAAATTGATAAAATACGCTACTGTTTGGTGATTATAAAAAAGTGATTCAAAACAAAATGATTTTTTTTTCTCCTCAAAAATAAAGCACAGATCAAAGTGTAGGATGAAGTCAAATCAGTAAACATGGAAAATGTAGAATTGGGGATGTGAACAAGTGTATTTAAAAAAATAAATGTGGAAAACATGCAACCATCTGTAAAAGCATGATTAAGAAAGGCTGAACAACAACTGCAGTGACAAAACCATAAAAGGCCTAAGCTGCACGAGAAAAAAACACCATCGTTTTGATGCGGTTAGAACAGGATTGAAAGCAAGGTGAGTTGTAAAAACTCGATCTAAAAGAAAGTACAAATGAAAAGAAAATTATGTATCGAAATTGCATAAATTTAGGCGCCCATCAAACGTAATTTTGTGACTCACATTTAAACGCATTCAGGAATCGAGCAATCGACTAACATCATGCCGTTTTGCTTTACATTTTATGAGCACACTTACCGGCCCTCGTAACAGCCAATGAATGTGCCTTAAAATGCAAAAGTATGAATTTTTAAGCGTCCACCTGTCAGGCAGCATGCGAATTGGTGCGTAAAACTTTGTTTTGACAGCTTTCCGTTATTTCTTGGTTGACGTTTTTTCTTCTCTTCTTAAACTTTCTTGCTGTTTACCACTCCCCCGGGTCGTCCGTGATGGGATTTGGTTGGTCTGTATAAAAAAAAAAAAGGTGGGACAACTTCACCGGAGGTTATACCTCTTGATCTTCACCTTTTAGGTTAATCATCCCAAGGGTAACTAGCGAGTGGCGGGGCGAACGATGAGCGGAAAAACACACAAAAATAACGCGTGTTTCCCTCGAAGGTTTTCTGCCCAAACTGTGTGTCCAGTGTAAAAGTTCGGTCAATTCAGCCCAAATTCCAAGACTTGCCAACACTTCCCAGAATAACGAGGTGTAATGAGAAAAGCGAAAACTTTGGCGTCCTCGCGACTCTAGCTTACCTACGCAAAGGATCTCTCCTTATGCCATGCTCCCACGATTATCTTTGGGTGTTTTATTCTCTTTTGTTTTGGTTCATTCTTGTACTATAGTGTAATTTTGAAGAGGAATTTAGATTAGTGAATTTCAAGCTTTTTTTTGTGAGGGTATTTTCTCCAATTTTCCTTTTTTTGTTTTACTCGGCTACCGGTAAGGTTTATTTAGGGCTTCCCATTTTTTGGGATGAGCTAGAATGAACAACACAAAACCATGAACAGGAGGACAAAAACAGGCACAAAAGTCAAGTTTATTTATTCGCCGTCTCCAAACTCCAAAGATCCTAAATCGGATGGCCCCCGTTGGGGGCCGCCAATGGGACGAACAAACAAAAAACAACAAAAACACGGCCAGGACAAAAATATATCTCGCCTCGCCAAAGCTAGAAAGACTTTTATTAACAAAGAATGGATGTAATCCACCGAGAAGGATGGAAATCCGGGGCTGGGGAACTCACCTCAGGAAAGGAATGGAATGGAAAACGGAAGAACACAAATCGAAAACATCATCATGAAGGTGGCTTTGTTTCGCTATTTATAAAAGTTGAAATCCTGGGAAAATCCTTCCAACGATGCCTTAACCGGTGGCATGCGAGCAAGGAAAAGCCTACCAACAACAACAACAACAATCACTCACATACATACACACACACATATTGATGTACAGGATCCTCCCATTCGTGGTAGCGGGACGGTTTCGTAGCGATACGAAATTTAAAATTAGTTTTCCTTTCGATAGGAAACCAACACCGACCTCAGCTCGGTACGTTCGGTCGCTTTTCCTCTTCTGTTTGGCACACACACAACGGTTGGAACACATATTGTTGGCCCAAACCTAGGCCCCCCAGGTTTTTCCGGCTTCCGAGAAGATTCGTGCCAATGTTATTTCACTGTTTTTTGTGCTAGCTCTCTATTCCTCATCTCGGGACACGAGATGCGAAATTCATCCGCAACTCGAAAACGGTCTGTCGGGTCGGGCGTTTGGCTACGTTGTGTGGAAGTTTTTTTTTCCCGATGTATCCACACACCGGTATTTACCGCACCGTTGTAATCGTGTCAAACCGGCATAGTCGTCACCATTTTCTTTGCCAATTCTTTGACACAAACAATTCACCTCAATGGGTCGCCGTTGTTTGTGTATCGGGGCCTTTCTTATGCTGCCAACTCGGCACCGCATCATCATTAAAGAGCGATAGGTCGGTTGCATGCTTTGTCGCATGGTGAATTTTCGATCGCAAGGTTTAGTTGCGGGCCTCCTGAAAATTACATTTCCCAAGATCGCATGATGGGCAGCAATTTTTCTTTTCCTTTCTTTAACTCAATTGTTGCAAAACCAATTCTTTTTCTTTCTGTAATTTGATTGGTTGATAGGAAGTGGAGTGAAAT
>STHB01006152.1:0-15671 GCA_018908115.1 Anopheles rivulorum | reverse complement strand
TGGGCAAATGCTACCTTCAGATGTGTGTAATTTGATTTTGAGCTTGAGAAATCAAATTACGATTTCCCTTTTCCTCAGAGTTGAGAGTACCTTAACTTGATGCTTGAACTGGAATATTTTATGTGCATCCCAGTTTTCTCGATGCTGGATTATTTAGCAGTAGTAGTAGTAGACAACGTACTAATTCGAGTAAATCGGCTCTTTTTATTGTTGTCCAAAACATCAATTCGAGGATAAATTCTATACAAAGCAAACGTTGTTACTTCAGAAAGAAGGTTTTACCTTTTTAAAACTAACCCAAAATATGCTAAAGCTCGCTTCAAAGTTCCAACCCACCAAAGCACCACCATTCGTTAGAGTTCTTCGCTGGAAAGCGATCAGGTGTTGTAGTACATAAGATCGTACCATACCACCATGTGCCAACGCAGATGTACCAGGTACCGAAACCTTTCTTGTACACACCAAAGTCAACGTTCCGATTCCCAAAGAAGGAAGGAGTGACTCGGCAAACAAACAATATCAAGATGATGGCCGGATAAGGGAACGGGAGAGGGACAAACAGGGCCGCAACGGACGCAGGACGTTTGGAAAATTGGGTCTTGATAAAACTTATGGATAACCGATTGTCAGAATCATAGTCGAAAAGAGGAGCAAAAGTGGTGGAGGCATTAGTTCTGTTTGGGTCTGCCAGTAGCTACCTTTCCCTTTTCGCCCCTTCCCCCCGCTCACCTCCTTCCCTTTGTGTGTGTTTCATCTATTGACGATGTGTGTTATCCTTGCGTTTCGGCGTCATCATGCACCTCAAGAAAAGCAACTCCACCATTGCGCCATACTACACGGGACCGCAAGAAATATGATGATGGGTGCACTGTGAAGAAAGCTGTGTCGTTGTTTGTGTGTTTGTGGATGATATAAACTTGCGCACATACACACACAGGCACACACACACACATACACAAAAGGATGGAATGGAATCCAATCTAAATTCAAATTATTCTGCTTCACTTGGGTTGCATTATTTTTCATATCGAATGTATGTATATGCATCCGACCGGTGGTGCAGCGAATGCTGTGTGTGTGCGCGTCCATTCAGCATGGGAGAGGAAGGGAAGGGGAGGGGGAGGGTGGAGGTCTTCGATGTTGGTGCAAACTACGCCGGCAAACGACGAGCATGACAGATAAATCCTTTTCACCAAGTTTTCCGTTTTTATAAATCCTTCAATCTGCGAGCTGCTGCTACAGGACGGACGGACGCTAGCTGGGCCGTGACTGACGTACGGAAGGAAGAGACCATCAACGGATTCTTCGACGAGAGAAAACTGCCGCCACCATTGCTGTGTGTGTGTCATCGGTATCGGCATGGTTGCGTGTACCATGCGATTGGTGTGAAAGTTTTGCGAGCAAAAAAAAATATGGCTGACAGCTTACCGCTTGGAAAGCAAAATCGGATATTTTGTTTCGCACCGTATCGGCAACCTGCAACGAATGTAAATTAGTTTAGAAAAATTGTAATTTATTCTCCTGGGGGTAAAGAAAAATTCTTCCTTCCGTAGAGTGTAAACAAGTAGTAAGGAATTTTAAAGAAGTTTTTCCTACTTTAGTCATTTATCAAACTATTATTGATCTTGTTTCGTTGTAATTTATCTTGCATTTCTCCTTCGCTACCATATTCAACCAGAAATGATGCTATTAGTTAGCAATTAATTTAAACACATTCCCAACTATCTCACCCCTGCAAGTGCTGGTGCTACTGGTGAAGCGTTTAGCAAAATGTCTACAGCCTGACGTGCTGTTAACTTCAATCCAACTTTTCCATCACAAAGCGTTCTCTCTTTCTCTCTTTCTCTTTCTCTCTCTCACACTTATCAGCAGGAACTGTAACACGATCGGGACATAGAAAACCTTCGCCCGATCATGGACTCGGACCACCGGTCAGCAGTATCCCGGAACGGGGCGTTAGCTTGCCTTAACTCCTCCGAAACGCTCCAACAACCCGTCCGGGAAGGTAGTGTCGAAAATCGTCTCCATTCTCGTGTTACGCTCGCAACGACGCCATTGCGAAGCACACGTCCAAAACCGTCCTCCAACAAACAAACAAAAAAAAAAACACGCTGCGAAGCTAGATGGAGTGTACCGGGAAAACCCGCCCGGCTCCCATTTTCCTGATGAAGTTCCTATGAGAAAACTTTTCCAATTGTTTGTTTGCCGAACATTTCCATAGCGTGGCGAGCGCGCCACATCGGACATGGATCGGTTGGCCAGGATCGGTCTCGTGTTTCCAAATTGTTTCCCATCAATGCAGTGCGCTGGCCGCCGAGGAGACGGACCATTGTACGCCACTTTTTGTTTGCCGTTGCTGTCGTTCGGAACCCAAAGTGCACCCATAAACCGGTAACCTGGTGCCCAATTTCAAGCACAAGCACAAGTGTGTGCGATAGAAGTTATCGGCTAATCGATGTAATGCATCTGCTTTTGTTGGGATCGTTTTTGTTACCGCTTGTGATAAAGTGGGAAGCGTATTATACCATCGACGACCACCTAAACGCTGCTTTAAGGCAATGAAAATAGTGGTTTGCTAAAATTTGTACTAAAAATAAAAATAAGCTCTTTAATTTCGTTATCGCAACGGATTAATGAAATTGTCTCACCAAACTCGCGCGAGATCCTTTTGCTGACGTTGGCACGAAAAAAAAGGTTATTCATTATTTGAGTGAAAGCTTAAGTTTAGCCAGTGTACTGTGTACCATCTGCTGCTGCTTGTGCTGGTACTGCTGCTGCTGACGTGAAGAAGAACCTCGTACATCATAATTAGCAAAACGCTCGGACTCCAAAGCACAACCCAAAGCGCTTTGCCGTCGGGCACGTCCTATACATCTCTCTCCAGCAGGAAGTGTCTTCTGTGTGCATGCATGTGGATTAGACAGCGTCCTGCGAAACCGTGGATGATGTGAAGAGGGTGTAAAAGAAAAGAAAGAAGGCAAATTTTGCACCCAAACATCCTACACCCGACCGGGCAGGTTGCAAGCAGGTTTGGTCCCATGGTTCAGTGACTTCCTAATACCCGCCGCGGCTTATCCGGTCTGGGCGACGGTGGTGTTTGGTCGCGTCTTCCTACCGGTGCCGGGCGAATGGCTAATGAAATTGGCTCCAAAGTGATTAGTTACATCGGTTTTATGCAAACCCCACCACGGAACAGTGTCTGGGCACTGTCGGATTAAAACACTTCATGCCGGCGCATATGCAGGAGCCAACGTGCGGAGTTCGGTGTAAGCCAACAATTTGCCTTCATAACGTTCGTAAGAATAGCACCCGAGCTCAAGGGTTACCTGAAGTTAGACGAGCAGTTTGGGCGACCCGGTTGGGCGAAAAAGTCTTCCACCACGTTCAACGGTGTTGCACCGATGTGGGGAAATGTATATCGTAAATAATAATTCGCTACAAAATGATTCTCAAACAAAGAAACATCGATTACAGCCAATAAATAAAGTTGGCCGGAGCCAATTGCCCAGTTGCTCTTGGCCGTTGCTTCGCAAACCCCCTGGCAACTTCTTCCTTTGCCGCGTGTGTGTGTTTGCATTTGTTGGATGGCATGGTTGGCGCCATGTTTTGGGTGCGCTGTGTTCACTGCCGCACCGTGTACGGGGCGGTGAAAAGCCATAAAATTTAATTCAATTCGAGCGATAAAAGAAAAATGATACTTGGCCGAAAAGTTTCATAAATTCAATTACTTCCTTCCGTACGCGGCCGCGGTCGCGAACGCCTTGTATCGGAAATTCGATCGTCATAATTTTGCTCGCCGCCCTGTCCCCATGGCTGGTTGACCAAACTTCTCTCCTCGTCATCGGTGCTATTAGGCTACTGCTTGGGGGTTGTTGCTTGTTGTTTTTTTTTTTTACATTCGTTTTACAAAACATTTTCTGTTCTTTTCGTCTGGTTTTTCTTCATCTGGTCCAGGTCAGGTTTTACACTAATTCCAGCAAAGTTCGCGCGCACATACACCAACCAGGCGCCAGTATCATTTTTCATCTTAAATGGGGAAAGACAAAATGGCACTTGAGCTGCGTCTTACATAGCTCACGGTGAAGCATCTTACACGTTGTCTCCAATGTCTTGGGGGAGACGGACTTAAGAATTGAGAACTCCCGAAGACGGAGTGCTGTTTTGTCCCTAAACTAAAAAGCAAACACGCATTGGTGACCAGTGTGGCAGGAACTACGGTGAGGCAGGAGAATAATGTTTTGCCCCACCAAGAAACATATTTCCAGTCAAATGCTTTCTCAACCTGTCATTACACCGATCGTCGCCGGAATTTAATTGAGGCGCATTCCAATCAAAGTCGAACTTTCGCGTTGGATCATCATATTCCACCAGCACCAAATATTTTTGTAAACACCCACACACACACATACGCACATACACACGCAAATATGATCCCCTACGAAGCAGAAACCCCGGAACAGGGGTTCCAATCATCGCACTGCAAGCCCATCAGCAGGTTGGATGTAATTTAAATGTTAATTTTAAATGCCGAGTGTCGAGAGGGCGCCCAGCGTAAAGTGGCCGATGCCGGCCAACCAGATAGCCTAAATTACTGCCTGTGTCCGAATGGTAATTAAAAAATAAATCGATTTGCATTTGCGAACAGCAAACTAACATCAAAAGTGGTTCCAACCTGGATCAACAGGGCCAGACCGTCGCCGTCATGGTCGCGGTCGTGGTGCGAATTCTATTGGCGAATGGTTCGCGATTTGGGTGCTGGCTGGCAGCTAGTTCGGGCAAAAGGCCCGATAATCCCTGTGCCGGTGGTGGAATCGGTGCGTTTTTGCTGAGCACAGCCAAATTTTCGCTCATCCGGTACTCGCACGGTACGCAATTTTGCTGCCCTGCAAATGCAGGAAAAACAAATCCACCTGGCTCCCTCCACCTCCACGCATATGACTCACCCCACCCTCACCATGTGCGGCTCAATTCCGGTGGTTCGTGTTTTTGCAGAAAGCAAATATTGCGCCCTAATTCAATTCCAATTAACATATTCTCTCATGAACTTACAAAGAAATTAACATAATTTCGTTTCGTTGGATTGCGCCCGCCATAGTAACGACTCATGCGCGGGGCGCACACAAATATTATTCGGCACAAGCAGCCTGTGGCTGCTGCCGGCCACAAGGACTTTCGACGGTGCGAAATATGAGACGCTAAATTCCACGTGACACGCTTCTCGGGGGTGGCTTTTTTTTGTGCCACCAAAACCCCAACAACCCCAACCGTGCCCGAAAGGTTCCTGTGGTCAAGGATGTTGAAAATTTAACGCCTCGCAAACCTGGTGTATTTGTACGCCCCTACTGGGGCAATGAAATGGCATGTTTGGGAGTGGCGTTTTTCGGCATCAACCCACCAACACACAATAGGGGTGCACAATTCAATGGTGTATCGTAAAAAACAGCACATTAGGACAGATAAGGGAATCAAGTGCGAGATAGAATGGCTCCAATGGAACGCAAACAAACAAAAACACAAAACCCGAGAAACCGCCACGCAACAACAACAAAAACCTCCGGAACCACTCCGGCATGCTCGAAAGTGTTTCGGTTTTAACTAAGTCATCCGTCATTACGACGCACTTCGGAACACATGACACGCTCAGCGAAACAATGCGGGCCTTTTTTCCTGTCCTTCCCTGTGGCGGGCATGCACGGTGAAATGTGTAAAATTGTCAGCACGGTTGTCACGGTTGGGCCGGCCTGTCAAGGGATGTGCCATCGCAACCGGCAAGTGGGTGAGAAAACTATTTGTGGCTCTAGCGTTGCCATGGTGAGCGATGATGAAGCTGTTTCTGCTGTGCCGGGCGGTTGCGGGTTGATGTGGTTATTGTTAATTTTAGTTAGCCATGGCAACCTTTGACCACTAACCGAGAGAGGGGTGGAGGGGGGGGGGGGAGAGAGGAGGATGGCCGAGGAGAGGAGTGCATTATATGGGAAGAATGAAAATTTTGTGTTAAAACCTTAATTATGGGAAGGTCATAAATCTTAATGAGGCAGAACTAGCTGGAATGATGCTTTAAACAGTGGAGAAGCAGCAACAACATAAAAACACAAGTAAGCGAGATTAAAAGCGCTTGTGAGCTGTGGGGAAGGATGAAAGATTAACACTTGCAATGACTCTAATGAATGTAAGGAGATAAGTAAAAATCAATTCTGATAGAATATGTTGTCGTTGTATGTTTTCTACGGGCATGTTGTAAACGAGATGTTTATCATGTTAAAGTTTGAAAAGAGAAGTATGATGAGTGGTGCTGATATTTTGTCGTAGATTGAGGGGTTTCATTTATCAGATATAGTTTACTTTCGAAACAAATATTTAGCACATTGTGTGATTCCTAATTCAATATGTTTATAGCAGAGTCTCTGAATTAATATTTTGTAACTATAGGTTCGTGTCTAACTAAGGATTCAAGTTCCAGTCGTGCATTATCGAGCAGTTGCAGCAGTAACAAGCCAAAATGTAATGATTATTAAGTTATGAATTTATAAATTGCAGCAATCTTCCTACATAATAATATATATTGTAATTAGAACATTATTTCTCTTGTTAAAATTTATTTAAAAAAAGACATGCAGACACTTAAATACTACTGAAGAGGAAAAAACTAACCTTCATCAAGTTGCCCATAAAAAACCGTCAGGAATTGGGAAAGAAATAAAATAAAATCAATTATAAAAATGTCCATCATATCATTTATGAAGAACAAACAATGCGATGGTTAAGTATTTGGAAGTAAACTGTCAACGACTAACACATAGCCATCCTTCAACCAATGCAGCAATAAGAATTTGACAGGATAAACGAACAACAAACACAGTTTATCACATCGGATTGAGTTCTTAACATCATGGATTCGTTTCGAGATCAATGGGCACGAATGAAATAAGAGTAAAAGGGCATTTCTTGAACATGTTTGGTTCTATTATCACGCGAAGAATAAAACTTTAATTATGGAACGACGTCACAGCAGTGGTATTAAATATAATTTTTAGCCTTTGTTATACACTTGCTTGTCGATATATTGCGTCAACCAAATATATAAATGATTATATATCTTAGGAATAAAAATCTCCTATTCTTATATAAATAAAACTATTCCCTATCCTAGTCTTGCAGCGTTTCGCCAATACAAATCATTTTAATCTTCCCAATCCCTGCACGATTGATGTACCTTCCCTCTGAGAGACAAAAATCTACAATTCAGCGCACTGATAATTAATTACATTCGACATAAGTGAGCACTTGGCACTGATCCGCGCCATTTGAAAACATAACGCATAATGCCGGCTGCGAAGTAAAGCTGTAAAGGTTACGGCAATCTAGCCGAGAACTGTCCGACATCCTGCAGCTAACACCACCAACGACAGCGACGACGACGACACATCGTTTCTTAATCACTGTTCAATCATTATCAACATCTGTCGCAAATTACACCACACACTACGTGACAACGTGCGGACAGATTTGGGTATTGGGGTAGGAGGCAGCTGAAATCCAATTAGTGTTCCAAATACACCACCACGGACTGTCCCACAAGCCTACAGGACAGTCGAACAACCGTCGGACCCGCGGCACCCTAAACAGCTCGAGGCTGGTTCACTATCATCATCATCGCCAACGGTAAGCGCGACTCCTGCCGCTAATAACTTTTCAATCCCTCGAACCTCGAACGCAGTTCCGGCCACCGGGAGATGTTCACCATCCTACACGTAATGGTGAAGATAATACCATCGATGCGTGCGGCCGGTCCCGAATCCGAATTTGTCGTGTGGTGGTGGCTTGTCTTATCAGACGCACACTCATCAAATTAGATGCATAGTGCTTCCACCGAAGCACACATACACACATACACATACAGACACACCGGACACCGGAAGGAGAATCGAAACACGTCCACCAAGTCGCCCATTTTCCATTAGCGTAAACCGATCTCCCATCTCGGGTGGGTTTTTGGATCGAACAGTTCTATAAAAAGGGGAACCCCCGTGAACACTTGTGCGGGATATTTTTCATTCGATGTGGCCGGAAGCATAGCAGAACGCCACTGGTACCACACCAAGCGACACACTTTTCGCGTGCGTGACACGTTCCTTTCTACGGATGGTAGAAAAAAAGGTGTCTTGCCGTGGATCATTTCCGTGGGAGTGTAGGTGTGCGTACCTTTTTCGGGGTGCGATCAGCCCTGTTCCCTTATCGGCTTCGTTCGATCGGTTCGACATGCTTCTGGCTATTGGCGTACCGGCCCTGCCCACACATTTTACCCAAACCTAGTCTGCCCAAACCGAAAATCGAAACACTTTTCCTTCCACACACACACTCGTGCTATAATAAATGTTTTGGATTAGAACGTGCCCAAATTCGATCCGTTTTCGGTTTCGAATGCTTTGCTGTTTGTTGCTGCTACACCCGAGGACATACAGCACACGAACAGCAGCGACAATAGGGGAGAGAAAGAAAGAAAAAAAAGCGTCCATCCCCCTGGAAAACTATTCGATAAAGTTCCCCATGAATCATGATTATTAATCACACCCCTAAACGACCATGACATCATGATTATTCATACCCAGGTCGGGCGCACCCCTAGCACCCTTCCACCAAAAAATCACCCTTCACGGGCGTTGACCATTGTTTGGTCGCATTATACTCATTGTTGCCATTGTCGCTCGGACCGTTCCGTTGACTTTGGCGACCACGACGACGGCGATGGTGTGGCGAATGGGTTTGGTTTCGATTACGCAGCAGACGGTGGACCGCATCCCGGATCGACGCCTAAATGGTTCGAAGCGATTTCCTTGTGACGCCACTACAAAAAGAAGCGAAGAAGTGTTGGGCTATTAGCACCCGTAACCCGTGCGACAAGAAATACGAGGAGCACATTAGACAGTGGTTTATGATACGATAATGGCACATCCTGTCTGTCCACGGCGATACGCTGGGAGCAAAGGAGATTAAGTGGATAATTGATATTTGGAGAGTGGGACGAAAAGAGTCGCATCTTTTCGATATCGGTTCAGGTTCGTGCAGGGATAGCTTCCTTGCTGCCTAATCTGTCAGGTCGTGTGGCAGGTCGTGTTTAAGGTTTTAGGTTCAGTTCTAATGTGGACTGCTTGATGCATCCCTTGGCGCAGTTGAGCCATGCAGACTTCTCATCGAATCGAACCACGAAATGAATAATTTTCCAGATAATTTACAATATGCATAATAACATTCTCAGAACTGACTGTCATCTCCTAACTGTCCCCTCGGTATGTTCAACACTTCGCTCCATGTTAGCACCGAGCTCGTCTGTGTTTGTGCAACATTGGGAACATTCCCAAACATCTTCATAACAATCGATCAGTGTCATCGCAGACGGAACCGTACGGTACGATCGCCAACCAGCACACACAGAACCGAATGTCCAAGGAATCCTTTCAACCAAACCGTTTGCATCACCACCACGGTTATCGGGGCCCTGCGAGTACATCGAGCCCGTGCCCTCTTCATTATGCTGCCAACAATCAATTCCAGCCGTCCAGCCGCTGCTTGTTGTGATCCGAAAGTCATCGGCGTTTAGCCGAACGGGACGGCGTTTCGTATGCGTGGTGCGTCTGTACGGTGAATGTGTGTTGTTTGTTTTGATAAATGTGCCCGCATCCCCGGGGCCGCTGTAACCGGGAATGGATCGATCAACCAACGGCTGCTGACACTGGAAACGAGAAGAAGGCCCTCCGAGAAGTGCGTTCTGGTGTTGTATGGCTTTCGTTCCTTTTTTTCTCTTTCTCTCTCTCTCTCGCTCTCTTCCTTACTTTACTTTGACGAAACCTCGCCCAAGGGATGTTCCTGTAGAATAGCGGTGTACGAGGAGGGAGTACCGGCGGGAAAGGTCTTCAACAGTGCCAGCAGCAATGCCGGAGAAGAATTACCACCATTTGTTTTGTACCGACCGATGCCCACATTTCTAGCTGTTGGGAACGGTTTGCCCACCGAAACAATGCAAACGCTAAAGTCGATCATTCCGGTCGTTCAGGTTGGCCGCTCGGTCCACACCGCAGGTTACACCAACCTTGCGTGCAATCGATACGGACGGAATATGTGCCATAAATATTAAACCCAGTGCCTGGAAGGTAACTTTACGGACTGGGTTTGCTAGGGAAGAACCATTTTCCTTGCACTAATGAAACCCGTTGCCGAGGGTCAGCGCACAGTTACATAAAAAGGGACTTGTCCCATGAAGGCCGAGAGATAAAGGTGTAGGTTTTGTGTCGGTAATTTGTGGTTCAATGGACAAGAAAATCTGCTGTTTTTTTTAGTGTAATATTGTATGTGATGTTTACATAAAAGTTTGAAATAATAATTTTAATAATTCGAATCCACCACAAAATTGTTAATGTTCATCACTATCAAAAAAACGGACCCTTATTACTTTAACTAACTGCCAATATTCTGCATAAACCCGCCTGCAGCCTGGTCGATTACCATTGTTGCCCGATACAATCACAAGAATTAGCGACACATTTAAGCATGCTCTAAGCAGTTGTGAAAACATTGGAAACTAAGGTAAACCACAGACTGGCACACATTTTCCATGCGTCAGGTACGAAGCACCTGGCCGGGTAGCTGGTTTTCCCGCCATTTGGCCAAACTTCTGCTTTTGTTTGGCTGTGTTGACTTTCGCTTATTGCTTGCGCTGTGAAAGCAAACGCAACAAAGTAGCATCGTTGCTATGGCAACGATGACACGCCTTTCGTCATCCGACACATCGTGCACGCTCGACTGTGCGCATCCTGTGCACATTGCTGTGTGATAAGGAATTTCCACTTCAAAACTGTTATTGGACACACATCAAACGAACGAAACGGTGTGTCTCAGCCTTAAAGTGTGTACCAAGCGCACGAAACGGGGTTGGAGTTTCGTTCGAAAAAAACACACACTCACAAAATATGGACACATAAAAAGGAGTCCAACGGCACCAACAAACTCTCGTACGAAATGTAGTAAAAACAAAAAAAACCACACACACGTGGACGTGAGGGAACGAATTTCGCATACTTGCCGGCTGGTGAGCAAGCGTGTGATGCAGAACACATGTACGACCGAAAGATTCCCATCATAAGTAAACCGTCTGATACCACATCAATGAGCCAATAGGTAGGCTCCGTCTACCATGTGTACCACCCGAGGGAGGGGTGGTATACACATCGACACTTTGGTGCGTCCACGGCCAAACATTTGCGGCTACAGATTTCGTTCGATCGTACGCTTCGGACGAGTGATCCTGATGCAACACAACGAGACGATCCAACGTACCAAAAGCATCAAACTATCAAGACGAAAGAAAAAAATGCTTCCCAGCCAAAAACCCCCGGCAACGATGGTGAAGGTTGGGCTCCACATGCAGAAGCCGGGAACATGTGTTTTTCCCAGGTCCCCCAAATCGGGTCCGCCCTCCATTCGACTTCATTCACGAACATGGCGTGCAATGTGCTACAAGTCGGGAAGGTAGCAAACAGCTAGGCTGACGTTAAACAGTGGCTCCTTGTAGCGGTTGGCTCAGGCGGCGAAGCTGTTATTCATCACCCAAAAACCACAAGATCCGTTCTTTTCGGACACATTCTTGTACGTTCGTTTGCTGCCGAAGCGAAGCCCAGAAGCACCAGATGCAATGCAATAATACGCAATCAATGCGTCGAGCGCTGGTGCAAGGCTTAATAATTTGAACGCACGTATGTCGCCGCATCGGAGAGCTTTGCTAGGAAAACATATTACAGCACATAGTGTGTTGTTGGGGATGAAGGCAAGGAAAAACTGTTTTCAAACAAGATATATCAGTTTCCAACCGGCTTGAGGGAAAGCGATGAATTAAGATGTAAGATTACATCAAATATTTGTTTGGGAAATGAAAGTTATTTTAGAATAATTTGAACTGATGATTTTAATCATTGACATAATATTTCAGAAAAAAATCTTGTACGAAATTCGTGACTAAAGTAAAAGAAATAAAATTTGAGATTATTTTTTCTCCGATCAAATTATCATTCGTTTGCTTCTTCAAATTTTCCAACGACAAACAAACAAAAAAAATATGCTCAAACATGAACGAGCGCAACATTTCGTTTAATCTGTGCTTCATTCGATGATACAGCTCGCACTCGGCAGTAAATGCATCAGGATGTTACCGTTCCCACTCAAATGCTTGGTTTAGTTGCAACCAGGAAAATTGCAAAGCCGAAACCGTACATTTCCCCTTAAGGCAGAACAAAAAATGCTCCACACGCACTCGCAAAATCCTTTCGGAAGGCCAAAACCACAGAAAACGCCCGTTCCGAAGATACATATGTGCCAACCCCGGTTGCCGACGATAACGATGTTGGGATGGAAACCCACTCAACCAGGGCTGCTTTTCCGTTCATGATCGTGAAAAATCAATCCGCACGATTGAATGAAACATTGCACGGTGCGGTGCTATGATTCCGTGTGCTCATTCCAAGCACACCAGCAAGGTTTGTTTGCTTTTCTCGTTTTTTTTTTGTTTTTGCTTTTTGTTTTTTGCTGTTTCACCCACCGACGCAATCCCGGTGCCGGTGCAAGATCTGCTATCTTCCTGGTCGCTGCACACACGCTGCACTTGAAAGAAAACATCCCGCTGACGATTGTGCGCCGCTGGCAATGATTTTGCAAACTCGCACGGAACACCCGGGAGCGTTTGTTGGTGGTTGGATGGTCGCTAAACTTGCCATCCCTACCTGCCCTTGGGGAACGGGGAGAGTAAGGGAAGGATGGAGTGTGGGTCGTTGTGGGGCAAAAGTAAGTAAACGGTTCCGTCGTCTCGAGATGGGATGAATAAATTATCACCCGGCAGAAAGCAACCGGTATGAATAATCACCTTCATTTTCCCAGCCACCGGGTACAGGTTCTGCCGGTACAGCAATCCGATCTGTGTGTGTGTATGTGTGTGTGTGTGTGTGTGGCAATCTCAAACTATTCCCACACACACACACACGGTACAGGTGCTGGTTGGAAAAGGGGCATAACTTCATGCATGCAGTAGAGAGACCAATTTTCTAGTTCTAAAAAAAAACGAGTTGGAACGCACACAAGTGCGCCTCACGAACCAGTCCGACGTATCCAGTGCTTATCAGACATTCCGCCTCGATTCCGACACAATTAGCTGAAAGTTTTTCCGGGGCGGGAAAATTTGCAACCGTAGTTACAGACTCCCTCGTTCCTTCTCTCACTCCCTCTCTCTCTCTCTCACTTGCTCAAAAACTGGGTTGAAATGGTGGTAAAAATTCATTGATAATTAAACTACCAGTACGAACGAAAACACCGCGCACGAACGCAGAAACAAAAGAAAATTTAAATCTCAACCCCTGTGCAAGCACCTCGCAAAACTGTGCTTGTGGTCGAATCGTGAATTGGAATAAATTAGGAGCTAAATGTACAACCATCCAACCGGCCCCAATGGAAATATTCTCGTGTTGTTTGTTGAAAATTAAAAGCAATCCTACCACGTGCACGTACAAAAAAAAAACACACAGAAGAAGGGATTAAGCCACCTCCAACACCTCTCTCACCTTCTTTTGAGATGGGGTGATTTGAGTCCCACCACCAGGTGTACCAGGTGTTGGCATCGGAACGCTGCGCTGAAGCGCTGACCACAACTCGCGCTGCGCATAAGAATTACCAGGCTGAATGTAAGATTAAATTACACGCTTCAAGACGGCATTCGGGGGGGAACTCCGTTGCCCGCCCGACTGGGCTGGAAGCTGGAGTTCATTATAATAATCTACCAAACAAATTGGTCACTAAACAAGCGCAATCACCACCGTACCAAAACAACACACACAAAAAATCCTTCCACTCAGGATCTTCAGAGCTAAGCTAAGGATTAGTCCGGAGTACGAAGGAGAACGGTTCGGGTGGCCACTTCGGTTGTGGTTTCCCTTTTTGTTTCTGTAGGTTACAGATGTTTTTCCCAAATCCACACACACACACACACACCTACCCATCCGATTCCACCCGTCCCACCACTTTAGTGAATGCTGCAAATGAATAGTGCAAAATAGACGAAAGAGAAACAATAGAGAGCGAGCGAGAAGTTAAAAAGAAAGGAACAGGCACTCCACTGCTACGGTAGGTAAGTTGTACCTAAGCTAACCAGGCGAAAAAACACTAATAAAATACGAAACATTACTTGGTTCCGAATGTTTTCCGGCGTGCGCTTCCTTCGGTTGCAAGTAACCTCCACGCTTCCAGTCCGAGGATTCGCTTTGTTTCATTAACTTCGTCCACCCATTTCGTTGAAGGGGGGGGGGGGGGGGGGGGGGGGGGGGGGGGAGGAGGAGGTGGATTTGCGGAACTTTTCATTCGCTAGTTCCATTCGCTCTAGCGCTGGCCACCCAAAACACAAACTCACCAATTTTATACCGACCCCGAACCAGGGTTTGTATGGAATTAAAATCGCATCGTCGTTGGTGTATGGGGTGCTTCGTTTGTTTTATTCTAAATGCATTCCTAGCACCAATCACGGTGCGAATCCATTTTTGTGCGATTTTATTAGCTTGTTAACAAATTTCGTTAATTCATACTCCCATTTCCAAGTGGTTTTTGGTTAGTGAAATTAAATTAATTCCTCCCTGCCGTCATTAGCATTAACGTAAGGCTTTGTTTTGTTTGTTTAAATTAAAGATTAAAAATACATGACCAGGAACTGTACGATTGGCATTAAGGTTAAAAATGGGACAAAACCGTAGCCGAGACACTACACCCATAACGTAATTTGTTCTAATATGTTCTAAAAAGAAGTCCTTACCAAACCGAAGATTCTTACCGATTTCCGGTGTTCCGCGTGCAAACCGAATGAAAATTCTCATCCCTTAACCATTTACGCGCCTGGTGTGTGTGTGTGTGTGTTGTTTTAATTATTGCAACCAATTTAATCAGTTCAGCTGGGCATGACTAGAATAGCATGAGAAAACGCTCCCGGCCTGTGGCCTGGATCGCACTTCAGACCTCGAGGCGCTTCAAGGCATGAAAATAGGCGCCCCGCGATACTGCCCACTCGAACGAAATACGGAAAAGCAGCACCACCACGGACACACACACACACATACATGTATTGGCATTTGTATGCATACAATGTGTGCACAACTTAGCCTCAGCCTTCGCTCACCTTCACAAACTGATAATTAAACCTAATTGTTTGCTCTATTTTAATTAACTGAAAGCAGTTATCCTTTGGCACAGAAAGCATATCCCACTGGCCGGTGGTTCGCGGACTCTCAACATTCGAACACCACGGTGCAACGTGGCAGCCTGTTCGCTACCCACTCTTCCTTTCCTCCTCTTTCTCCTTGCCAACCGCACCCGACACCTGGTTCTGGTCCGGTGTGATGGGACATGGTGAATGGTTGCGTGAAAACGGTGGCAAGGATTTAATCTCGAGCAAAACTGGACGTACGACACACACACACACACGCCAGTGTTGGACAGCCGGGACAGATACCCACAGCGAGAGACGGAATGGAACGGAACCACTTTTCTTATTTGCATACAAATTTCCACACCTCTCGTGGTGCAAATGTTTCGTGCCGAATGTTTATTCTACCAACAGACGAGCCGGTCCGGCAGTTCCCGGGCGGGTACCG